>JAJEJO010001726.1:52775-316079 GCA_020662805.1 Glaucomys volans
AACTCAGAGAGACCCTGTCTCTAAATAAAATACAAAATAGGGCTGGGGATGTGGCTCAGTGGCCGAGTGTCCCTAAATTCAATCCCTGGTTCCAAAAAAAAAAAGAAAAAAAGAAAAAAGAAAATTGAAAAAACCCAAAAGGGCTAGAATGTGACTCAGTGGTTAAACACCCCTGGGTTCAATCCCAAGAAAGAAAAAGAAGAAAGGAAGAAAAGAAGAAAAGAAGGAAGGAGGGAAGGAAGGAAGGAAGGGAGGGAGGGGAGGGGACGGGAGGGGAGGGGGGGAAGAGGGGAGGTTGAAAGATCTTAGGATATATCTTGTTCAAAAAGGAAAAAAAAAGAATACATCTTGTTCAGAAGCATCTGGTGGACATAAAAAAGTACCCAAGATATAATATTAAGTGAATAACCCATGTGATAAAGTAGGATGAATCCAAGATGATCCCAACTTTATAAAAAATAGATGCATATGTAAATGAATGCACAGGAAAGGCTGAACCCCAGAATATTAGTAGTGAGTATCTCTGGATGATTACACATAATTTTGATTTGTCTTCGGATTTTCTGTAAGTTTTAATGTTGAACAATAACCATGTATTACCTTTATAATAGTGCACTTTTTTTTTTTTTTGGCGGTGCTGGGGATTGAACCCAGGGCTTTGTGCTTGCAAGGCAAGCACTTTACCAACTGAGCCATATCCCCAGCCCAAAAGTGCACTTTTGAAAACATGAAATAAGTAGCCCACACAGGGCTGGCAGTGTAAGTGTAGTCACCTGGGGCTCTCAGGGTTGGCAAAAACAAGGGTGAACTGCTCTAAGGGGTGTGGCCAGCTGGATGGCCTGCCCATTCACTTATCCAACAACCACCCACCCATCCAACCACCTGTCCATCCATCCATCGACCCACTGATTATCCATCCACATGTCTATTACTATATCTGATCTATCCAATCCTGTCCTTCCTTTCTACTTACCTGCCTGCCTGCCTACCTACCTAACTGCTGGTGCCTTAAACAGTTTTGTCTGTCCCTTGGAAGCTGCAGAGAACCATCCTCAGATGTCTACCTGGGGACCCAGGCAGGTGAATACAGAGCTCTGTTCAGGGGCTGCCGATAGGCACCCAGCTTTTTTCTTGATCCTCCCTACATCACAGGTCTTAACCCAATGATCCTGCTCCGCAGCGCCAAACCACTTCAAAGAAACAAACAGCAGCAGCAAAAAAGGGAGAATGTTCCTCCGTCATTCAGCAGCCCTGTGTGACCACGATGCACTGGGCCTGAGACTTACGGGGCGCTTGGTGAGGTCCCAGTTGTGAATGATCCTGGCCGGAATCACTGAAGCATCATCTTGGTGGCAGATGTCACAGTAATAGAGGCCGGAGAAGGCACAGAGTTTGGGTCGTACAAAGGAGAAGCCAATCTGCCGGGAGCAGCCTGGGGAGATAGGCAGTGGGGGAGTGAGCAGAGGGGGCCAGAGTCAGTCCAGGTAACACAGAAGCTACTACGGTGGGAAGGGCCTGCTGGTTAGTATTTTTTTAAAGGAGAGTACAAAGGTAAAAATAACTCGCTCACATTTCCACCACTAATGATTAACACTGTTAATACAACCGCACACTGTACGAATTATCATCACCATTTTACACTTTAAGAAGTTGATGCTTAGCTGGGCGCGGTGGCACACGCCTGTAATCCTAGCAGCTTGGGAGGCTGAGGCAGGAGGATCACAAGCTCAAAGCCAGCCTCAGCAACTCAGCGAGGCCCTAAGCAACTCAGTGAGACCCTGTCTCTAAATAAAATGCAAAATAGTGCCCGGGTGTGGCTCAGTGGTGGAGTGCCCCTGAGTTCAATCCCCAGTTACTCCTCCTCCCAAAAAAAAAAAAAAAAAAAAAAATTAAGCTGATGCTCAGAGGTGAAGAAATCGGTCTGGTTATACAACAATTAATTTACACAGTGGAACTCAAATTTGGGCTTGGTTGGTCCCAAAGCTTGAGCTCTCTTCCACACTTAGCCTCCTTCGTCCAATGGCTCCACTGCTTGCTCCCCAATGCCAGCCTCCTCTCCATCTACCCCAATACTGGGTCCCAGTAACGGAACCAAGTCAGGGCCTGGGCCAGCAGTGAAGGAGCTGAGGAAAGGGAGCTGGCCACAGGAGTGGATGGGGAAGCCAGCAGGAGGCAGGGTGACCTGGACATTTCCTGGGGCCAGCTTGAACCCTGAGCAGCCTGTTATTTCAGAACAGTGGGGTAGGGCCAGTTTCAGCCCCTTGGTTGATGTCTCAAGGGCAGTGGAAGTGGTAGTAGCCAGGGCAAAAGTTAAGGCCGGCTCAAATTCTGAACATATGCTCTGCCTCCCACAGGGGCAGGGGAAAGGGTCCCTCTGGCCTTAGACCAAAGTGCAGGATCTCCTGCTTAGCATGGGCCTCACCCTGACCTTCACCTAATTTTCTCAAGATTCCATTTCAGTGTCTATAAAACTCAGCTGCTACGTGCAATTTTGTGGGGCTATTACAAAGTAATAATGAGCCCAGGTTCTGAAAGTGACCTGCAAACTGAAATACAACGCAGTGTGCATTGGTGTCTGCCAGGATGCTGGGCTGTGTGGCAGGGTGGAAAGGAAGCAGGAACTCCTGGGTTTCACAGTCCTGGCTGTCAGGCTGTCAGGCCAGCCATGGGGAGAGCTGCTCTCTGTGCCAGCGCTGACTTCACTGGTGGGAAGTCTCCCCTCACAAGTGCTAGAGTCCTGGCCCCTTGGGCTGAGGAGAGACGCATGAGTTCTGGGGTGGTGCTGCTGCTTGCAGGTGTTTTCTGCAGGAAGCCCTGCTCTCCCATCCTCCAGGGGGGCCACCGCAGGCCACTTCCTTCCAGACACTTGAAGCAGGCTTTCCCCTCTGGTCCCACAGGCTCCACCCCATCAGGACACCTCTGAAACTGGAACTCAACTTCTTGCTGTGGCCTTCTGCAGTAGTGCAGCTGGCATGATCCCCTGGACACTGGGGGAGTGGGATATCACATAGGCTTGGACAATGCAAGGGCAGGGAGGGCCTCTGAGGTCCTTTCCACTAGCTTGTGCTAGTAGGGCTCTGGGGAGCAAACATCAAGGCCCAGTTCTGCTTCTAACTAGCTGTTAATAACTGTGTGAGCCTGAGACAAGGCACTTACCAGCTCCGGGCCTCAGCTTCCTCACCTATGAACAAAATAACAGTCCCTGTCTCTATTAAATGAGATAATTCAAATAAAGCATCTGGCTCAGTGCCCCACACAAAAGTATTAGATTCAATGATTGTGATGACATAGCAGATACAGTGATGTAAAATAATACCCCTAAAGTATTCCTAAGGAGGAAAATCCAAAGTACAGAACAACACAGAGCTGTGCTGCCCGAGACAGTGGCCACACACCACGGGTGCCTCTTTAAGTGAATTTAAATGGAATATTCAGTTCCTTAGGCACACTAGCCACATTTTAAGCACCCAGTGGCCACATGTGGCTCACAGTTACCACACTGGACAGCACAGATCTAGAACTCTCTCATCATCAGGGAAAGTTCTACTGGAGAGCATGAATAGCATGACTTGCAAAAAACATGCAAAAATATTTGCTTTGGGAGGATCCCAGGCCCCTTTTGTAAAAGCATATGACAGTGTAGCAAGAAGATAATGCAGAGGGGAGACAGCACAGGAAGCAGGGTTCCTACCCACAGGTCCCACCCAGCAGCAGGACAGGGGAGAGACAGGGGCTACCCAAGAGCAGGCAGCTGGCCCCAGTGGGTGCTGGGAGGCACAGAGGCTGCATGGCAAGTCCCCTGCTGCATCAGCTCAGGTGAGGGATGAAGGCACATATGGGCCCCCAAATCAGGAACCTCGCTGGAGGTGGGGTGAGGCTGGCAGGCAGCAGGTGGTGGGGAGGGTCAAGTTAGCACCTGCACAGAAGCAGCCCTGGGAGTCCAGGCCCTTCTCTGTGGGGATGGCCACCAGGTACTGCAGCAGGAAGCCGTTCTCCCTGGTGGCGAACTTCAGCACCTCCTGACAGTTTTCATCCAGACTCCCGCCAAGCGTCACGGCCTCCTCGGCTGTCTCCAAGTAGGAAGCCAAGACCTTGCGGACCAGGTCCCTCCACTGGGCGGCCTCCTCCGCATTCCCTGCCTGCAGCTTCAGCACGGCCTTGGCTGTGATGATTTTGAAAAAGGCCGGGCCCCCAAGACTTGTGTCTGGCAGGATGTCTCGAATGGTCTCCACTCCATGGCTGTCACTTAGCATCTTCTCGTTGTTTTTCACTCGGAAGCATTTAAGAGACTCCAAAGACAGGGAAAAAATATAGGGTATCCAGGTCCTGTCCGCATACAGGTACAGCAGGGATTCTTTGATAGCATCTGGCTCCGGAATCTGGGCAGATGTCCAGTCAAACTGTGTGCCCTGGGGAACTGTAGGCTCCGGGAGCAGGGCTGAGTCAGAGAGGTGGCCACCCAGGGGAGCCTCAGTGGGGTCCTCAGGCTGGTCTGGATACTGGATGTTCACCCATTCGTCCTCCTGCTGAGGCCGGACCTTCTGCAGGGCCTCCCGCACCCGGTCCAGCCAGTCTTCAGCCTCATCCTGAGAGGAGGCACGCAGTGCCAGCTTCTTGCCAGAGAAGACCAGCTCAAAGCGCCCATCACTGTGGGCCGGCCCCACAGCCTCACAGCGCAGCAGGGAGCAGCTCTCCACACAGGTGCGCTCCTCATCACTCAGGTAGAGGCGGAGCTCCAGGGGGGAGAGCTCGCAGAAGAGCTCCTTCCAGATGCCCACGGCCCCTCGCCGGGCCACCGTGCCCAGCTTCATGAGGCCCCGGAACGGGTTGGACAGCCCTGGAAGCAGAAAGAGGCACTTTAGAGTATGGGCCACAGCGGAAGTCCCCAGAACACAGCCGACCACGGGCCACTGCCAGATGGGATTCTGAAAGCCCGATGGGAACACTTTTTGAGCACCTTGGCCAATCCTGCCTTGGCTTTGACCTCACTTCCTAAACTTTGCTAAAATAAACGTGCTCAGATGCACTCCAGCATCTGGGCCCACACCCAGCCTTCTCTCCTGTGGCCAGGGTCTCCTGTGGCCAGGGTTGTGCTTGTATGTGAGGCCAACCCCTCCCCACCCACGCAAGGCCAAGGACGTCTTTCCAGCAATTCTCTCTCTCCTGTGTTGTTCTTCCCTCCTTTTCTACTGGATCAGGCCTCTGGCACACAGAATGCTATAATTTCTCCAATCTTTAAAATCTCTCGCCTCAGCTCACATCTCTAATTACTACTTTGTTTTTTGGTCCTTTTTGCAGAAAAACTGCTTAAGAAATATCAGCACCTCTGTCTCTATTCCTGCTCCCATTCTTTCTTGAATGTGCCCCAATTAGATTTCTGGCTCCTCATTTCACCGAAACCACTCCTGGGAAGGCCATCATGCCCTCCTTGTTGCCAAACCTGAAGGCTTCCTGGAGGCCCCACCCTGCCTTTTGTCTCCTTGGCTCCCTGACCTTTGAAGGCTGGAGCACTCTGGAGCTCATCCCTGGGTCCCCAACTGCTGTATGGACACCCACTCCTGCTTACCTGCTCTCAGGGCTTTATGCCAACAGAACCCCAACTTTTCCCCTCCAGCCAGGTCCTCACCCATGAACTTTAATACAATCATCTGTTCCACGTTTGTCTAACAGGCATCTCAAAGTTGATGTGTCCAAAAATGAATCCCTAATTCTCTTGCTGAAAACTGCTTCTTCCCTAATGTTCCTTAACTTATAAAATGGAAAACTTCATCCTTTCAGTTTCATGGGCTAAAAGCTTTGGAGGTATCCCAGATTTTCTTTTTACACCTCACATCTAACCCTTCAGCAAATCCTCTTAGCTTCAATCCATATCTAATGGTCCCCTGCTCCTCCCCCACCTCCACTACTTCGCAGGTCAGGCCACCGTCATCTCTCACTTGAATTATGATGACAGTCCCCTAACTGGTCTTTCTTCCCCTGCTGTCCTTCAGCATAGGAGCTGGAATGATTAGTTTAAAAGATAAGCCAGAGTATGTCCCTCTGCCATCCACCCCAGAACAAGTGCCTAACTACCCTTCATGGTCCATAGGCCTCCATCCCACTGACAGGATCTCTCACCACCCCTCCTCCCCTCTGCTCCAGTTGCTCTGGTCACCATCGTCCCCTGGACGTGTCAGGCATGTTCTTGACAAAGGATTTGCATTTTTCTCACTGCTTGAAACACATAGACCTCCACATGCCTCCCTCCTTCCCTCCCTCCCTTCCCATGTCCTCACATGTCACCTTATTTGTGAGGGTGTCCCGGCCACCCTCTAGCCTGGCACTCCCTGACTCCTTATTTTCCAGGGCTCTTACTCCCACCTGACCATACTCTATGATTACTTGTCAGTTTTCTTATTTCCTGGATTCCCCTGCCAGAACACAGTCCCATGACAGTAAGGACACTGCTCTGCTTCCTGCTGTGTCCTCCACACCTAGAATATTGCCTGGCATTTCAGAGATACCCAATAAATATCTGCTCAATGAACCAAGGAGTGAAGGCCTGTGCCTGACACTCCTCAATGCCCTTGCTCCCCTGGGGTCTGCCGCCAATGAGGGGTCCAAAACACTCATAATTCTCTCTTCGAGCCTGGACTAACCCCAGATTTGTACTGCACGAGGTTTCCTGACCCCTCTGGAGAGCCTAAGTTAGAAGGACTTCTTCAGGGGCTGGGGTTGTGGCTTAGTGGCAGAGTACTTGCCTAGCACGTGTAAGGCACTGGGTTTGATCCTCAGCACCACATAAAAAATAAATAAAATAAAGGTATTGTGTTCATCTACAACTGAAAACACACACACACACACACACACACACACACACACACCTTCTCAGGCATGGTTAGAGCCCACAGCCAGCATGTGGGCCAAACCTAAAAGAAGTCAATATGGAGACAGATCACAGCTCTACTCACTCAGAGCCCCATGGACCTGACAAAATTCTCAGCCAGGTCACTGCAAACAGAAAATGAGGAGACACTGATGCCAGGGCCCTCTTGTTTTGTTTCTTCTAAAAGGAACCCATTTTGAGGGTCATAAAAAATATTAGGTTATGGTTATTTAATGCTTTCTGGAATTTCACAGGGTGTGGAGATCAAGCTAAGCTGACTTCACCGTAAATAGCACATGGAAACAAACAGAAGATCTGATAAAGCCCACCAGCACTGTTAAATGAACCATCTAAAATAAGGTCTTTAGAAGGAGCCGTCAGAACACCTGGGCCTCCAAGGCACAGGGTGCCCTGAGCCAACAGAGGGACTCAAGAGTCCTCTGTAATTCTCAATTTTATGGCGCAATTTCAGGAAGCATATTCCTGCTTCAACATATGAAGCAGTGTTTTAATTCTGTAGATAGAGTTGAACGCTATTTTAATAAGATTTTCTACAAGAATACGAGCATTTTCCTGAAATGCTCTCCTGAATTGCTAAGCATGAGGATGCCTCTTATTGCATTCTGAGATGAGGTTTCTCTGGGAGAACACGCCACCCATTGGATAATGGCAAACAGGACTTTACTGCATGGTCCCTGCCAAGCCACCTACCCATCTGCCTGCGGTGCACCACCGAGAAGTTCTTATGCTCCTGCGCTGGAGCTGCCCTGGCTTTCCTGCTTCCTGGGGAAGGCACACATGCTTTGTCTAATGCCCCCAGGGAGCAGCTCTTTCTCGGTCCTTGAGAAAAATGCCTGTAGAGAGAAGGCTTTGACTCTGGAGTCCCTGGAGAAGCAGCCGCAGAGCCATCGGGGGTCCTCTCTGGGGCGTGCTCCTGGGCAGGCCGGTAGAAGTCGTCTTCAGAGATCCAGCTCCTGTTTTTCTATTGAGAAAGAAGACAGAGGCTGTCTGCTTTTAAGTTTTTAAAAATTACATGCCATAAAATGAACCCATTTTTAAAAATGGGTATAAAATTCCATAGTTTTGGTATATTCACAGAGATGTGCAACCATCACCTTAATCTAAGTTTAGAATATTTTTCATCACCCCCAAAAGAAACCCCATACCCACAGGCAGTCACCCTCATTTCCCCATGACCATCCCAGCTCTGGGCAACCACTCATCTATTTTTTGTTTCTATAGATTTACACATTCTGGCTATTTCATATACAAGAAATCATATAATGTGTGATCTGTTGTGACTGACTTCTTTCTCTTAGCATAATGTTTTCAACAAGTATGTGTGAAAATTCAAATTCTCTTTTATTGCCAAATCATTGTGTGGATGTACCACATTTTATTTGTCCATTCATCAGTTGACAGGTATTTGGGTCGTTTCCACTTTTGGGGCTATTGTGAATAATAATACTGCTAAGAACATCCATGTGTGTGTTTTTGTGTTCCCTTTTCTTGGCGATTTATCTAGGAGTAGATTTGTGGGATCATATACAACTCTATATTTAACTTCTTGAGGATCTGGGAAAGGATTTTTCCAAAGTGGTTACCCAATTTTACATTTCCACTAACAATATATGAGGGAACCAGTTTCTCTCTAAACTCTCCAACATTTGATATTTCTTGATTATAGCCATCCTGATGGGTGTGAAGGGCTATTTCATTGAAGTTTTGATCTGCATTTCCCTAATGTCTAATGATGTTGAACATCTTTTCATGTACTGATTGGTCATGAATATCTTCTTTGGGAAAAAGAAAATCTATTTGAGCCAGGCGTGGTGGTGCACGCCTGTGATCCCAATGGCTCAGAAGGTCGAGGCAGGAGGATCAAAAGTTCAAAGCCAGCCTTTGAAGCCAAAGGCAAGGCCCTAAGCAACCTAGTGAGACCTTGTCTCTAAATAAAATATAAAATAGGGCTGGGGATGTGGCTCAGTGGTTAAGGGCCCCTAAGTTCAACCCCCAGCACCAAAAAAAAAAAAAAAAAATTTTTTTAAAACTTTTTCCCTTATTTTTTTTTTTTTTTTTTTTTGGTACCAGGAATTGAACCCAAGGGTACTTAATCATTGAAACACATCCCCAGCCCTTTTTTATATTTGATTTTGAGCAGGGTCCTACTAAGTTGCTTAGGGCCTCACTATGTTGCTGAGGCTGGCTTTGAACTCGTGATCCTCCTGCCTCAGACTCCTGAGTTGCTGGGATTACAGGTGTGCACCACTGCACCCAACCATTTGGCCATTTTTGAGTTATTTATCTTTCTGTTGTTAAGTGCTGAATTGTGGCGCCCCCCCCAAAAATACTTGTTGAGTTCCTAACCAAAGCACCTTAGAACGTGACTTTATTTAGATGTACATGTACTTTGTTAAAATGAGGTCATACTGGAGTAGGTGGGCCCTTCATCCAATATGAATGATGTCCTTATAAGAAAAGAAGACAAGACACACACAGAGGAGAACCAAGTGAAGACAGCACAGACGAAGAATGCAGGTGAAGGTGGAGGCTGTGTCTACAAGATCAGGGACACCAAGGTTTGCTGGCTACACCGGAAGCTAAGAGAAAAAGGCATGACACAGATTCTTCACTGGAATCTCCAGAAGGAGTCAACCCTGATGACATCTGGATTTTAGACTCCTAGTCTCCAGGGTTATTGAAGAATACATTTCTGTTGTTTTAAGCTGTCTGCTTTATGTCACTCTGTCACGCCTGCCCTAGAAAATGAATTTAAGTTGCAAGGGTTCTTTGCACCTTCCAAAAACTAGACCTTAACCAGTTATATGATTTGCCAGTGATTTCTCCCATTCTGTGAGCTGTCTTTTCACTTCCTTTTTTTTAAAATTTGTTCTTTTTAGATATACATAACAAGAGAGTGTATTTTGACACATTATGTATACATGGAGTATAACTTATTCTTATCTTTTCACTTTTTTAATGGTGCCTCTGGAAGCACAAAGTTTTTAATTTTGATGAAGTCCAATTTCTCTATTTTTTTCTTTTGCCTCTGCTCCTGGTGTTGTAGCTAAGAAACCACTGCCAAAGCCAGTGTCACCAAGATCTACTCCTACGTTTTCTGCTAAGAGCTTTATAATTTTAGATCTTACGTTTAGGTCTATGATCAGTGTTGAGTTAATTTTGGTATTAGGTGTAAGAAAGGGGTGCAACGTGATTTCTCTGCAGCCTTTGCAGGTGGCTGGCCAGTTATCCCAGCATGCAGGTTTTCCACCCTGCTTACAGGGTCTGAGATGAGGGAGGTGCTGGAACAAGCTGCCTCTTCTTCTACTCCCCTTCCCACCACTTCTGCTGCTCTCTCTTCGTTGCCCTCTCATCTGAAGCTCACCTAACGGGAAGTGGGGGAAGTCTGGGGTCTGTGGGCTTGTGGGAATGAATCCCAGTTCCTTTATTTCACTATTTCAAGCCCTCCCTGCCTTTCTGTGCCCAAACATGCAAGAGCAGAGGCAAGGAAACGACTGGGCTGTCCTTTGTGGCTGTCTACACAGAGGAAATGAGTCACGCGAGGGGTGGGACCAGCCCAGCTGTTTTGTTAAGTGCCACCAACCTCACCCTGATGTTGCTATTTCCAACCCCTAAATCAAGACATCCTCCTTGCTTATGTAGACAGGGAAGAGGAGCTGGGCTGGGGCTGCCCCAGAAGGGTTGGTTTGAACAGTTTAATCCAATCAATGCTATAAAACTCCTAGGTCAAGAATTGTGAGTTCTGATTCAGGTACCTGGGGGAGCCTCCAGAACTGGGCCCCCAAGGCCTCCTCCACAGAGCCTTTGGAATTGGCAGGTGCTTCCTTCTGCCAGGGATGGAAGATCTTTCAGTGGCTACTGGGGACCAAGCACAATGCTGCCTTCTTAACAAAGACTGCCTGTGACACCCAAACCCAGGGGAACTCCCTGAGGAAAACAGGCCGAAGCAGCTCCCTGAAACTGTGTGACATCCTTCCTGCCATCTACAGCCCCTGCTCGTAGCCCTGATGGGAGACCTCACCCATCACCTCCTCCTTAAGCTTCCTTATTGGTCCTCAACCCATACTTCCTCCCAGTCCCAGATGGGCCAGGGGCCCCTACTGAACCCAGTGATATTCTGTGCTTAACGTCATCCTGTTGGGACCATCATTTTTCTTGATATCTCCCACAAGTGCATGGCACAGGGTCAAAAAAGATGGGGGATAAATCTTGACTATCTCAATGTTTTAACATAAAATAAGAAAGGGGGGTTGAAGGAACTGGAAGGATGAAAACAAATGTGAATGTTAGGAGTATGGAGAGGGAGGGCTACTCTCTCCACTGGGGAGAGGGAGACTACCAGGAAACATGCAGACTCTAGTTCGCTGACCACAGAGCAGCCTCCAGGAAATGGTTCTCTAGAGAAAATCTTTGGCTCTCTCAAACAATAGGGAAAAACACTGGGAAGCAGATTCCTTGAAAAAAGCACTGAGGGTGCGCCTCCCAGCCCTGGGCGTGCAGTAGGGGGAGTGTGTCTGCAAAATCATCACACAGGCTCCTTTTTCTCTCCTCTTTCCTATGCCTGCTGGTGCAGGGGCCTACATTTGGCCAGCTCCCTGCCCCTTTAATAGTGGGGGGATCACCACTGACCCAATGGACACACCAGAGCACCACCTGCCACCTGGGACCCAAGACAGAGGAATGCCACCTTGAGTTTTTCAGGTACCATGATACTGTACACAATGGCTAAGTTCCAGAGAAAGCGATCTAGCTGAGGAATGAAATCCCGGGTCTCTGGATCACTTTCAAAAGGATTGGACATTCCGTCCAGGCTGTCCTCATTATGCCAGGCAAGAGGACATTGTACCCACAATTGTGGTAGGGGACCCTATGCCATAGGTGGGTGGTCCATTGAGGGAATGATTTGACTAACTCATAGACGGTCACCTTTGGGTGCGTCTAGCTTTCTGTACCTTCTACCTAGCATTTACCACAAGTCTAATTATCATGTGGATCATCATTTGTGTAATCTAGTGTCTATCCCCAAAGGGTAGGGATCTTGTCTGTCCTGTTCCATCTCTGTATCTCTGGCATCCATCATGGTGCTTGGCTTACAGTAAATGCTATGTGTTGAATGAATTTAAAATGAAACATTTTTTCATGTTGAATGGTTGAATGGTTGAATGGCTCTTAGGGCTTTAAAACTTGACATTGACCCCAACATTCCTCCGAACATTTTTGCACAAATAATAAGCATGGAAGCACAGAAAGACAGGAACTCAGGGACAGACATGCAGGGCACAGCCCAGCACTATCCAAAGATGAGGAGCCTACCAGGACCCTGTGCACAAGCCACCAGACAGTAGTAGTCGGTGACTGCCTACTGAATGAGGGCGTGAGTGAATCCACAATTCCTGGGCAAGACAGATGCAGGAAGTGGGCAGCATAAGAGACTCTGATACAGGACCCAGCATCAAGTGCTTTGATTTCCATGTTCCCCAGCAACCCGCTAGTCATCAGACTCCCCTGAGGCAGTAAGAAGGCAAAGCTTGCCCTGGTCAGACCAACATGATCACCCCATACACCTGATGGTGCACTGCTCCAAAGAAACTTACAAGTTGGCATCTTGAGAGTCTCTTGAGAGCTCAAGAACCCTTAATGGTGCCCATTCTCCCAGGTGCAGAGCTCAGGGCTGACAATTCTGAAGTGAACAGGCATGGTCCTTTGTATCATGGAACTAAGATTCATTCTAGTGAAGAAGTCAGAAAATAAGCAGACAACTGAAGAAGCAGTGAAGTTGTCCACTGGAATGAGTGTTATGCACAAAGTAGAGTAGATGAATGGGACAGAGTTGAATGGGATGGTGCTTTGTAGACATAGGGGTCAGGGGAGGCTGAGATAATGATGAGGGCCAGGAGCAAATCAGAAAAGTGGTCCAGGCAGAGGGAACAGTGAATGTAAAAACCAGAGGAAGGAGCTCGCTTTGTCTGGGAAGCTGAGAGGAGGCTGGAAGCAGAACTTAGTAGGTGGTAGAAGAGCTTTGTTGACAAGTTAGCTGGCCTCTCCCATTAGCTCTGGGTCCCTGGCAGGATAGCAGAGCTAAATCTGCAAAGCAGAAATCAGAACCTGGGCAGGAGTGAACCCAACATTGTCAAGCTCACTCTTTGGAGCCCTGTTGGGGTGCAGGCCACCATCCACAGGATGTATCACTCTGCCTCCAGCTCAAGCCTTTCAACCTTCAGCATGGCTTAGCAGCCACCTAGTCACAACTTTTAGGGTTCCATGACATTCATCTTCCAGAAGTAAATCCAAAACCATCTTCAGGATAATAAATACAGAGAATCTAGCTCACATTTATAGGTACATGATTTATACAGTCATATTCAATAATGTGAGAATATGTAGTGAGACCCCAGAAACTTAGCAAGACCCTGTCTCAAAATAAAAGATAAAAAGGACTGAGGGTATAGCTCAGTGGTAAAGCACCCTGGATTTAATTGCCAATACCCCTCAACCCCCACAATTATGCATATACACAATCCCATGAATACACTAAAAACCACTGAATTATACTTTGATTAGGTGAATTGTATGGTGTGTGAACTATATTTCAAAAAGGCTGTTAGAAAGTGGGGAGAAGTGCCTCACTAGGCTTCATGGCCCTGACCCCATCCTGAATCATAAAATCTAGAAGCTACTACCCAGGGAGAGATAAGCATGGATAGAGCTAAAAAAGCAAGACCACATCCCAATCTGAGCCCCAGAGGGGCTGGGATAAACTCGGGGCTTTCGATTTCTACCTCTGCTTTTCATGACTCTTTTGGCCTCCGTGGTGTAGTTTAACCATGAAAGTCAGAGAGAGAAGTAGTCAGAGAAACTCACACCTGTAAAGTTGTTTGTTTTCTCTCCTTCGCCATGGCCTCTCTCCCTTCTCCTTCATAGGTCTCCCTGGGCACTCCAGAGCAGCTGCTTTCCCTCACCTTGCCCTATTAGGTAGCTGGGGCTTGAGTCATAGAAAAGGCAGATACCACACACATACCTTCCTGCAAACACAAGTCAATAACTGTGTCTGGGAAATGTCAAAGGCCACAGGAGAACAAGTGTAAAAGGCTAAGGAGCTTGAGTGCACAGCCTCTGACAGGTGCTTCATTGGGCCAGCAGTCCCCAAGCCTCTGGGCCCATAGCTCCCTCAAGGAGAGGCCCAGGGCTGGCTCTCCTAGGGTTACTGACAAACTGGACTGGCGTACCTAGAAGAGTGCTGTCTAATAGAAATATAATGTGAGCCACATGTATAATTTTAAATAAAGAAAGGGAAAAAAGAAAAAGGTGAAATTAATTTTAATTTTAATATATCTTATTTAGTCCAATATTTCCAAAATCTTTTCATTTTAACATGTAGTCAATAAAAAAATTATAAAATTATTGAGTGCCTTTTATTCCTTTTTTATCCACTAAGTTGTCAAGATACAGTGCTATTTTACATAGCACATCTCAGTTTGAACTGGTCATATTTCAAGTGCCCAAGAGCTACATGGACTGCCATATTGGACCATGAAGTTCTAAAACCTGGGTCATGTACAATGAGTATTTTCAAAGCCTGGTATTTTATAAAAATATTAATTTAATAAGAAGTACTAAGGAGGAAACCAAGGCTCAGAGATGCGAAGTCACTTGTCTAAGGACTTCCGCTGTTGAGTGGTAGTGGTTAAGAGCAGAGACCGTGATCAGGTAGGAATCACCTTCTTTACAGAGTCGATGTGAATGACAGGAGATACACGTGGGAAGTGGTCAGCACGGCACCTGGCTCATCACTACTCACAGCCTAAGAAACATCAGCCCATCATTACCATGCTAACACTGCTGCAAGCAGGAGAAGGCCGAGACGACTCAGGGTCACCAGCTGGGGAAACCTGCTTCTGCTCTGAATCATTTCCCCAGGACTTCCCCAACATCCTGCACCACTCACCGGGCTGGTGGGGGAGGAAACCACAAGCTTCAGTCCAACCGTACCATCCTCCAGGGCCTTCTGCTGGGTACTCCCTTGGCCGACTGCTCCGCTCGTCTCTCTCACAGCACTAGAGGGCTGCTGGCCTGAAGAGCTTTCCACAGCTTGGGCAACATCTGGCTGCTGCACGTCTGGGATGTCAGGCGCCTGGGAAAGTGACTCCTGGTTGTGATCACCATCTGGGTTCCCTGAAGATGCTTGGGCAGAAAGGAGCTCTGCAGGCACGTCAAAGTCCAGGTGTGTCCTTGTGACGAGGGAGAGCGAGGCGTGTGGCGCGGGGAGCTCCGTCTTTTGGCCCGGTCTGTTGGTTGGCACAGAGTTTACCTGGGCTTTGCTGAATTCTGACAATACCCTAGAAGTTTTCAAACAAAGACCCCTGTTTATAGGATGATGGCTGGAATGCCTAAGGCTGCTGGGACAGAGCTGGAAAACTGCTGTTCCGTGATTTAAAAAATCATACAAAACAACACTCTCTTAAATACCCACTGCACTCCCGGCCCCCAGCCTCCTCCAGACACTGCCCACAAAGGCTGTCCCTGGTCAGGTCATGGGATGGTCAGGTGAGCTGTGCAGCTGGGGTCTCAGGTGAAATGCTCACTGAGTACAAATGAACACCTGGGCATGGGAACTAACTGCCATTCTGAGATTCTGCTCAGTCACGCAAATGGTTGTGTGGGCAATTGTTTCCCCCACACCGTCTGTGGCAGAGACTCCTGGACAGATGGTGTCTACAGTGGGGTTCCCCAACAGCAAACAGCAGAGACACCAAAAATGCTGGGACAGGGACTGGGCAAGATGAGGTTGTACGTTGTCCTGCAATGGTCACTGGGACAGCAGGGATGGAATGAGGTGCAAGGGCTGATCCCCCTCAGAGCTGGACTGGGTGTGGGATCAGAGAAGCCTCACGTCCCCAGAAGTTGCTGCTGCATCTCAGCGTACACCAAGTGCAGAAGGATATGTACATGTGACATAGGGTGTGCACCTCTTCAGGCCTCCTGTGGGACTGCCACTCCTTGTCTCCTCAGAGGCACTTCTTGGGGCCACAGGGAGTCAATGTGACTGGCTCTGTATGTATGTATGTACTGCACAGAACACATTTTGAGCCTTCTGGAATGTGCCCTGGCTAGTGACTGTTCCTTCCCTCACCTGTGGTTTCTGGAAATCCAAGTCTGCTTTCTAAAATAAACCCATTTGCTGTTTACTCTTCTGCTTATAAAACCAGTGGAGTATGCCTCAGGTGGTAACAAGGTGTCTGGAGTTCAAAATCTGTACATATTTACTTAAACTGGTTCCAGAAGACATGTTAAGTGTCCTTAATTGGGGCTGATAGACATGAGGATTTTAGCACCCGAGTTGCTTACCTGCTTGGCTTCCCACTGAGCTGTGCTCTTCCCTATGCCATCCTAACTCAAAAACATTCCAAGACACTGTAGTCAGAAATAGGTGACCAACCCATACACAACAGACTTTCAAAATGGACACCAGGACATTGCAATGGGGAAAGAATAGTATTTTCAACAAATGGTGCTGGAATCAGTGAACAGACACGTGCAAAAGAATAAAGTTTGAATGTGATCTCATACCACATGCAAAAATGAACTCAAAATGAATCAAAGATTTAAATGTAAGAGCTAAAGCTATAAACTCTCAGAAGAAAATATAGGAATAGTGGGGTGCAAAGGTGCATGCCCTTAATCCTAGTCACTTGGGAGGCTGAAGCAGAAGAATTGTGTTTGAGGCCAGTCTGAGCAACATAATGAGACCCTGTCTCAACAAATAAATGAATTAATTAAATAAAAAGGTATAAATTTTGTGTCTTTGGATTAGGTAATGGTTTCTCTGATGTAACAGCTAAACCAAAAGAAATCAATGTAGATAAATTGGACCTCATCAAAATTAAAAACTTTTATGTTCCTAAAGATCTATCAAAAAAGTGAGGGGTTTGGAGTATAGCTCAGTAGAGCCCTAGCCAAGCAGGTACAGGTCCTGGGTTCCATCCCCAGCACTGTGGGGAAAAACAAAAAAAAAGCAAAATAACGGCCCACAGAATGAGAGAAAATATTTGCAAGTCATGCACAATGGTCTCATATCCCCAATATATAAACAATTCTTACAACTCAACAATAAAAGACAATCAAATTTTAAAATGGAAAAAGGATTTGAATGGACTTTTGTCTAAGAAAGATAAACAAAAGCCAATAAGTACATGAAAGGCACTCAACATCACTGGCTTTCAGGAAAAAGCAAATCAAAACCATAAGGAGATATTACTTATGCCCACTGGGATGATTCTATTCAAAGAGAATAACAAGCACTGGCAAAGATGTGAAGAAATTAACTCACATTAGTGGTGAGAATGTAAAATGGTGCAGCCATTGTAGAAAGAGTGTGCTAGTTCCTCAAAAGGTTAATCATAAAGTTACATGTGACCCAGCAATTCTATCCCTAGGTATATATCTAATAGAGGTAAAAATATGTTCTCCAAAAACTGGGATACGAATGTTCCTAGCAACATTACTGATAATAGCCAAACGTGTGGGGGAAAATGTCCATTAGCTGATGAATGGAAGAACAAATTGTGATCGATACATACACTAGAGCATTATCAGCCATGATGTGAGTTATAAAATGGATGGATTCTGAAAACATTATACTAAGTTGAAAGAAACCAGTCATAAAAGGCCACATATTATATGATTCCATTCATATGAAATGTCCAGAATTGGCAATCCATGCTATTGATAAGGGGTTTCCCTACAGGGTGGTGAAAATGTTCTTGAATTAGATGGTAACGATGTCTCACAACTCTGTGAACATACAAAATACCGCTGAATTATTCTCTTTAAAGGGTGAATCTTATGGTGTATGAAGTCTATCTCAGTAAGAAAAATAGGTAACCAATCCAGGAAAGGTGGAAAGGTATTTAAGGAACAGTTATGGGGGAGGCAGGCAGGTGCTGCTTCTTGTTCTAAGGTCTCTTTCTAAAAATAGATCAATGAAAATCCAAGAGTGCAGCTTGCAGGGAGTGGGCAGTGCTGAGTTCGGGTAAACAAAGGGCTTCCACAGGCAGAGAAGGAAAAAAGAATTGCTAACAACTATATGCGTCCATACCACTGTGACAGATGGGGCCACTTCTGAAATGAGGCAGGGAGGCAGATTTTTGGCAAATGTGCCCTGTGAGGTCCCAGTTGCTCCTGGGCACCTGGGAGATGGTATAGTGAATGATTAAGAGCAGGGGCTCCTGAGTCTATGTGGTCTCACTTAGCACACTGCTGTCCTTTCAGTTCATGGACTTCGATAATAGCACCCACCTTTGATGACTATGACAAAGACTGAGATAATGTAGGCAAATCGCTTAGCAGAGTGTCTGGCACAAAGCAAGGTGCCAGATAAATGTTAACCTCAATTTTTGATGGTAGTGGTTTTTATCACTGATAAGATTGCTTAGCCTCCGTGTACACAAACAAACATTTAGAGGAAAAAGTCAAATTATTAAAGTACTTGTTATTACTATAATGAATCCTAATATAAGAAAGATTTTAATGACAAAGTAGACTGGGTATTAGAATAAGTGAGTGATGAGGCCTAAAGAAATGCCACCAGATAGCGGGGAACTTGTATGATAAATCAGTTTCCACTAAATCAAAACCAAGGTCAAGATGAAAACAAGTTCAGTTTCACCAGCATCAGTACCAATCTTTAAGGCCCACAGAAAATAAGGGAGTTACTTGCACCAAGTGGAGAGATGAGATTTTGAATGAAAAGTAAAAGAAAATAAATTTTTGAAGAATTGTGAAAAAAAAAAATGCAACTGAAATGGCTACAGTTCTTCCATTTCTATTTGGCTTAGGGCCCCAATTTCCAGAAATTTTAATTAAAAAAAAAAAAAAAAAAATTTAATTTTTTTTTTTTTTTTTTTTTTTTTAACTGGGGATTGAACCCAAGGGCACTCCACCACTGAGCCACATCCCCAGTCCTATTTTGTATTTTATTTAGAGACAGGGTCTCACTGAGTTGCTTAGGGCCTCGTTAAGTTGCTGAGGCTGGCTTTGAACTTGCGATCCTCCTGCCTCAGCCTCCCAAGTTGCTGGGATTACAGGCGTGCGCCACCACGCCCAGCAGGCTAAATGTGCTTTCTTTTAGAAAGCAATTTGAAAAGATATGTGTCAGTGGGCACAGTGGTGCACACCTATAATCCCAGCTGCTTGGGCAGCTGAAGTAGAAGGATCATGAGTTCAAAGACAGCCTCAGCAATTTAGTGAGATCCTAAGCAACTTAGTGAGGCCCTGTCTCAAAATAAAACATAAAAAGGGCTGGGGATGTGGCTCCATGGTTAAGTGCCCCTAAGTTTAATCTCTGGTACCAAAAAAAAAAAAAAAAAGTATGTGTTTTATATACGTGTGTGTGTGTAGACATGCTCACACGCATGTGCAGTAATTAAAAATCATAGCTGGAAAACCACCTCACAAAGCAGTCCTGCCAAGTGCTTTTTCTGAACATGTGGATCCTTGTGTCGTGGAACATGGCGCTGTTTTGGCGGGCAAGGGCCACTGAAAAAAGCACAGAGGTGGGCTGCATGTACTGAGAACCATTCCCCCCAAGGGAAAGTCTCATGCCAATAACATCTGACAAATATTAACAAAGGTTTGGCAGCAGATTTTTTTCTTTTTGGTGGTGGTTGTTTTGTTTTTTGGTACTGGGAACTGAATCCAGGGCTGGTTACCCCTGAACCACATCTCCAGCCCTTTTTATTTTTAATTTTTCAAGACAAGGAGTGGGAAAACTGATGTCATAGGCATTTAGATTTTTTAAAAATCACAATAAAACCACCTATTGAGCACTCACCATATCATAAGGGTCTGTTCTAACACTGTAAATATCTTGACTCATTTAATTCTCTTTCCTTTGAGGAATTCTTAACCTCATTTGGCACATAAGGATATCGAGACCAGAAAGGATGAATACCTGGTACTTGCCCAAGTTCAGAAAGCTGGTAAATGGACGACTTGGGCGGTTTGGTTACTAGTCCACTAGATTGTACCTAGGCTCCTTGCTGATCATCATAATAGACTCAAAGAACAGTCAATGGTCTATCCACAAGGCAAACTGCAATTTGGTTTCCCCAAGACAGAACTCCTTATATTAAATTAATAAATTTCATTTAGAATGTTGTGGTCACTTTGTTTAATTTGCAGGTTCTAATTTTATAGTTTTAACAACAAGCACAAGGTATATGTGTCCAATTTTAAGTCACAAATATTAACATAACAACAACGGGATACAGTGCTGGTGAGACACCTGTATCCTTGAAATATCTTCCAAGAAATGGCAATCTCGGTGGATGCTCAAACACTTACTTCAAGGCCCAGCTCTAAGACCCATGGTGTTGGACATGCATTTGTGCAAGTGTGTGTTCAATGTTTGCCAGGGGCTCACCTCCCTGTCCTGTGTCTGTCTGTACATTCTGACCCTCATCCCTTGAGTTTCCCCATAAAACCCAAGATAATGCTTCCCACACAGGGTGGATGGTTACTGATTCAATGACCTCAAAGCTGGAATTTTCCAATCATAAGAGTCATGAAAGATAAAGACCAGGCATATGACACAGCAAAGCAGGATGGTCTGTGGAGGAGGCAGAGACCCAAAAAAAGAGCTGAGACAGGTGAGCAAGCCTATCAACGTCATACAGTAGGGACTGTTCCTCCCAGACATACCCTATCTAAATTCATCCATTTGACATCTGGAAACACCATCTCATGAGCTCAGTGCTCAGAAGCTGTCTCAGGAGTCAAACAGACAGTCTCACCTGTGGTGCTCACCAATAGGTGTCTGATTTGATTCTCAAACAACTGTATATAAAGGAATTTCCATCTTAAAGATGAAGAAACAGAGCTTCAGCAAGAGCCAGCAGTGTACCTGGCATTACTGGACTTGGAAGTGGTAGAACAGGACTGAAAACTAGTCCATACACCACTTAACCCTGGTGCTATTCCCACACTGGGTGGGAACCCTGGAAGTATCTGAACCAAAGTCAGGGTGGCAGCAGGAGTAGAAAAGGTCAGGCTGATGGAACATGGGCTTAACTAAGGGAGACTCAATAAAAGGTCTACATTCTTCACCTATTAATTAGCAGATATCCCCAAGTTTGATAATAACTTGTGGCAAGGTAGGGAATAAAGGTACTTTCCGGTGGAGTATAAATAGGTAGTGCCTGAAAATTACATAGTAATTCATCCTTCAGCTGAGCAATTTTGCTTCTAGGAGTTTACTGAACAGAGATATTTACATAAAACTAAAAGACCACAAATAGATTATTTATGGGAATAATGAACTCCAATGTTCATTAAGTATAGGGCTGATTAAATAAACTAAGGTATATTTAAGCAATGGAATAATACGTGATAGAAAAAGAGAATGCAGACAATCTGATATGAAAAGATCTCTAAAACAGAGATAAAAGAATTTACATGTACTACCTTTTGTGGAGAAGGGATAAAAAATAAGGAAGAAATTTTAAAAATTTGTATATTGTTACTTGTTACTGATGCATTTAGAAACTTTGGAAGAATATGCAAAAAATCACCAAATTATTAATTAATAAATAAGGAGGAAGAACAGGGTGGATGCACAACAGAGAGGGAAAAGAATTTTCATTGTATATGGTTTAGATTTCTTTTACCATAAAAAGATGATTCAAAAAGTAATCTTGAGCTGGGCCTGGTGGTTTATGCCTGTAATCTCAGGGGCTCAGGAGACTGAGGCAGAGGGATCATGAATCTGAGGCTGGCCTCAACAACTCAGCGAGTCTCTAACAACTTAATGAGACCCTGTCTCTAAATAAAAAAATAAATAAAAAGGACTGGGGATCAGTGGCTCAGTGGTAAAGAGTCTCTGGGTTCAATTCCCTGTACCAAGGGAAAAAAAAAAAAACACCTGGTGTGGTGGTGCATGACTAATCCCAGTGACTTGGGAGGCTGAGGTGAGAATGGCAAGTTCGAGGTCAGCCTCAGCAATTTAGCAAGAACCTGACTCAAAAAAAAAAAAAAAAAAAAAGGGTTGGGATGTAGCTCAGAGCATCTGTGGGTTCAATTCTAGTACTGCAAAAAAATTTAACAGAAAGAAAGAAGAAGAAGAAAAAAAAAGGCTGGGTGAAGAAGGTTGTGCCCCAGCCTCCCCTCTTAGGTCAAGTGACTCGGACACGTCCACACATTTGCTTATCCCTCTGTCTTGGGTTCTGTGTTCCCCAGGAAGTCTTCTATGAAGTTACACCTTTATGCATTATGCTTCACTGTACTTGTTGAAGTTGTACATATTGTCTAAACTATTAAACATATTTTACACTAAGCCTCAGAGATACTAAGTGACTTGTTAAAGGTGGCCCAGGATCAGAGATGGAGTTTTGTACCAACTGAGTCTTTCTAAATCTACGAGCCATGCCTCCCTTTGACTTTCTTATGTTTTGACAGAGTTCAGTGACAGAAAATCACGTGGTCAGAAAGAAGAGAGGAAGAGGGGGAGAAAGGGGTAGTGGGGAGGGCAGGGCTGTGGGAGGGGCACTCACTCTTGTAGAGATGGGTCGGAATCATCAACATTTGCTGTGCCCAGGTCTGAATCATACGACATGGGTTCCTCAGAACGATCTGGACTCTTGGAGCCATTCTCTTGAAGTAGGCAGCTATCAGAGTTTAGGCTGCAGGACAGCTGGGATGAACTGGCTGTGTCCAGGCTGAGGGAGGAGGCAGTGAGCTTCCTATTCCGCCGGATCTTATGACCCGAGTGCTGGACTTCAATGTCCTCTGAGCCTGAGGAATGGGAAATTGAATCCAGAGATTCCTTCCGCTGTAGTTCTGCTCCAGAGGTAGTGAGAGGGTCAAGCTCAGAGAGTGGGCAAAGCCCAGAGAGGGCCAGTGGGGTGAGCGTCCATTCATTTAAGATGGCAGACTTATAGGACAGTTCAAAGGACAAGGATGTTAGTCCCTGCAGGAAGCTAAGGAGGAACTCGCCCTCCTCAGCGTCTCGAAGCAAGGCTGTGGGCTGATAGTACTCGCACAGGCGGGCCTGCTCCTGGAGCAGCAGCTTCAGGTAGCACTCCATCAGGCCGTCGTTGAGGGCCAGCCGCAGCCAGGCCCGGCAGCGGCCCACATCTGTGTTGACAAAGACCAGGTGCTCCAATTCTGAGATGATGTGTCTGGGACGGGGAAGAGGAGACTTGTTTCAAGAAATTTTCTCAAATCACTGAGATGTCATTTTTATCCACTGGTTAGCAAGAACCCATCGTAACTATTAAAAGTATATGCAGAAATTAAAAGTATTTGGGTAATATGTTTAAGGGGAATATAGAAACATTAAGCTATTACTCCTGACTTTTTGAGGTTGGGGCCATGAAGGATAGTTGCCATGTTCACTACAACCATCCCTAGAATCCCTGAAATCATCTGCTTGTCCAAGACATGTTTGCTGAGCCCTGAAGTTTTTGGAACTGGGAAGAAACAGGGTAAAGTAACTGCCTTTATTTTTTTGTGGTGCTGGGGAACAAACCCAGGGCCTTGTGTATGTGAGGCAAGCTCTCTACCACCAAGTTACACCCCAGCCCTAAGTAACTGCTGTTCATGGGCACAAGAAGGTGAGCCCTTTTGTTGAAGCAGCTGCCGTGGAAGGTTGGGCCATCATTTCTGGGTTGGCATGAGAAAAATACCACAGAAAGGGTAGTATCTGAGCTGGACCCAGAGGGCTTTCAAGAGGCATAGATGGAGAACCTTCTAGGCAAAATGGATGGACAGAGAAAGGGCACAAGTGGTAGGAAAGCAACAGACCTGTATCAGGAGTGGTGCATACTCCACTCACAACAGGTGGAGGGACTGTGGTTGATTTGGTTACAAAGTCAGGTAATGAAAGATCATGAGTAAACATTGATAAGGCCACATAAAGCAAAGGTTCCCACAACTAGCTGTGCAGATGCCCTTGGGGAACTTACCAGGATATAGATTCAGGGGCCCCAAATTAGTAAACTGGACTCTAGGGCAGCATTTGGGAGCTACAGGTTTCTGTTCAGCAATGTGACCTACCCATAGGCATAACGACTGCTTTAGGATGGATTACTCTGGATAAGGAGATCAGATCCTAATAAGGGAAACTCAGTTCCCAAATTCCTCGGTCTAACATAAATGCCCCTCTGTGAGACCACAACGCCCTGTGCATGTCTCCTGTGGCGGGGGGCAGACCACTGCCACTGGACTTGGTGGCTGAGCTCCAGCTAGTTTAAGCTCAGTAAGTGTTGACAGCAGATGACTTAAGGAAAGACAGAGTACAATAATGGGGACAATTAAAGCCACTGTTGCCCAGGAGAGAGGTAAACAACCTGAGACAGAGCAGTGGCAGTAGGCAGGGAAAAGAAGCTCAGAGACTAATAAGGCACCTGGGGCTGAAGGCAGCATTTAATAGCCTGTAGAGGTACCGTGCCAGCCACTTGCTCAAAAATCCCAGCAGTAAGGGACAAGGTCAGAGACGCGTGACTCAGGTGAACGTTCAGATGCTCAACTTGAATTCTACTCTTTGATAAAATAAACAACAAACAAAAACCCCATACCTCACTATGAGTGTAATATTTAGAAAACAAATGTTCAAATATCGGAAGACAGAGTAACTTTTTCTATAAAGGGTCACAAAATAAATATCTCAGGCTTTGCAGGCCACACAAACTCTGCTGAAACTGCCTGACAGCCATATATGGTCAAAATGTCACAAGCCCTGGGATGAGAAGCAACCACTGACTCTTGATCGAGGACGGAGGCTCTCAAAGTCTCAAGGTCTAGGGTCTGTCTGGGAAGCTAGGCCTGGTGATAAACCTTTCTCCAGACACTCTCCAGCCCTCCCTCACCCCATCTCTACACTAGAAGACAGGGAGAGGATAAGCCTAGCGCCCCACACTCTGAAGCTCCTCCCCTAAGGAAACCTCTCCAGCTGATCTCACTTGTGAGTGACAGCTTTCAGGAGGGACCAGAAGACAGGCTGAGGCAGAGGCTTCTGGTGGGCGCTTTTCTTCCTTTTCCCTCCAGCCTCCGCGCGGATGTGCTTGGCATGCAGACCATGGATAAACACAGCCTCCAGGGCACTGCACATGGTGTTGGCATCTCCATCTTCACTGGTGACCACCGTGTCCAGGGACACATACTGCTTCTGCAAGGCCTTCACAGAGCCCACCAGCTTCTTCTTGATGACCTAGGCAGTGCCAAACAGAAGAGAAGCCATTAGAAGAAAATTCTAACGTGTATCAGGAGCGCCCCTGGAACACAACCCTTGGCCTCTTGCCAAATTTGTGTGCAGACATAAGCAGACGCACCTATGTAGAGATCTATAGATTCCTTCAGCAAAATGAGCACATGTTCATTACAGCACAGAAAGATGAAGCACAGTGAAGGAAAGGGAAATCACACAAATCACACAGCCCTACCCAGAGGTAACACTGCTGGTATTGTTTTGCATATCATTTGCTGTGGATCCTTTTTGCTTTCTAAATCAAATTCCAGTGAATTGCTAGCCATATATATATACATTTTTTGTACTGGCGATTGAACCCAGGGGCACTTTACCACTGAGCTAAGTCCCTAAACCTTTTCATTTTTTATTTTGAGAAAGGGTATCACTAAATTGCTAAAGTGCTAAGGCTGGCCTTCAACTTGTGACCCTCTTGTCTCAGCCTCCTGAGTCGCTGGGATTACAGTCTAGCCATCTATTCTTGTGTTTAAATACTTGTTCCATCATAGTTACAGCTATGAGAACAAGGGACAGGGGTGAGGCTTCCCAGCTAGGCTACATGACCAGCATTCTGCAGAGAATCAACAAGCTAAGAAGCAAAAAATTGCTGTTGTGGAACAATAAAAACATAGAGAAAGGGCTGGGATAAAGCTCAGTGAAAGCATGCTCAGCATGCACCACGCTCTGGATTTAAGCCCCAGCCAGACACCCAGACACACACAGACACACACACACACAAACACACCACACATAAATCAAGAAAATAGGAGTATGGCTAATTCAGAAAGATTCTAGGCTTGGGAACCAAAGGCCTACATTCAGTTCCAGCTCTGTCAGTAACCATCTGAGTCACCTCAGACACTTCACTTAACCTTTGAGCCTTAATTCCCACAAGTGCTAAATGGAAATAATATCTCCTGATCTATAGTACCGGGGGCATCGCTCCTTGTGGGAGGGCAGGACTAATGTTTTAATCATCATTGTGTCCTCAACATGTGGCACTGTGCCTGGTACACAGAAGAACTCAGTAAGGGCTGGGGCTGTGGCTCAGTGGTGGAGCACTTGCCTGGCATGTGTGAGGCACTGGGTTCGATTCTCAGCACCACATATAAATTAATTAATTAAATAAAGGTCCATCGGCAACTAGAAAAAATATTAAAAAAAGAAACTCAATAAATGTTTGTTAAATGAATATATTAGAAAATGTACAAGACATGAAATATCATCTCAAAAAATAATTCGAGATGTTATTAGTAGATTATGTAAAAACTAAAAACACTTTTAAGTGTCTACAAGGTGTTGAGCTAAGGTATTCAGGGACAGGATAGGCATACACCCTCAAGAAATGTGTAGCCTCAAAGAGTCAGCGATGCTAGGAGGCCAAGCTGGCCCCAGCTCTGCTCCAGCTCCAGGGGCCCTACGTGGGATGGGA
The DNA here is from genome assembly GCA_020662805.1 of Glaucomys volans. Classification (NCBI taxonomy): domain Eukaryota; kingdom Metazoa; phylum Chordata; class Mammalia; order Rodentia; family Sciuridae; genus Glaucomys; species Glaucomys volans. The sequence goes on from JAJEJO010001726.1 coordinate 79,332, forward strand.
GGGCCATGAGAGGAGGGGTGGGGATGGGGAAGGGAAAGGGCCTCTGCCCAAAAACCAGCTGGGAGCTGGGTGCCACGGTGCATGACAATCCCAGTGACTCAGGGGGCTGAGGCAGGAAGATCTCAAGTTTAAGGCCAGCCTCAGCAACTTAGCAAGGCCTTAAGCAACTTAGTGAGACCCCGTTTCAAAATAAAATATAAAAAAGGGCTGGGGATGTAGCTCAGTGGCTGAGCGCCCCTGGGTTCAATCCTAGGTACCAAAAACAAACAAGAAAATACCAGGTGAAGCTGAACCCTCTAGTGGCCAGGAGAGGAGGTACATTCCTGAGGGCTGAAGATACTTTCAGGCAGAAAGTTCTCCGAGCTGAGGAGAAACAGCAGGGAGGAAATGGCAATATTGGCTTCTCCAAGAAGCCACCTCAGGATTCTGCTGAGAGACCAGTCCAAAAGCTCTCCGGCCTTCTGCCTCTCCGAGGGAAGAGACAGAGCCAGTCTAGTGTGCCTGAGACATGGGGCAAAGGACTCTCCAAAGAAACGGGATTTGAGGGATCTCTGGTAAACTGGTGACCAGCAACTGTGTTTGAAAAATCTTGGAAAATGCCCATGTTCAGACATACGTAAGCTACCAATTTGCCTCCATCCTTGAAAAAACAGTGCCTAGAGTCTGTTCTGCTCCAAATCAGCACCTTGACCAAACTGACCTGATCATGGCCTAAGGGCAGAGGGCTGATTAGAAATCCTCCTTCTTCAGATAACTTAATTCCCTGTTTGTATTTTTTATTTTATTTATTCTTTTTTTTTTTTTTCAGTGTTGGGGATCAAATCCAGGGCCTCACACATGCCACGCAAACCTCAACCACTGAGCTCTGTCCCTGGTGCCCCCAGTGTTTTAAAAATAAATCCCCCTTTCACAGCCAATAAGAAGATCTAGAAGGGGCAGGATCTCCTTGGAGTCTGCCTCTACTATAACCTTTTCTCAACCCCAGGCCTCTTTCTAGGCACTGCCCACTCATTGCAGTGAGAGAAGCTGATAAATGGCGGTCCTCTGCAGCCCTTCCCACCCTTGCCCACCTACCGGGATGGCAGCCCGGGGGTCCAGTCCATTCTCCACCACTGAGAGCATTTCCACTCAGGCAGCAGCTCCTGAGGAGACTCACATGACACCTGCAGGGAGAGATGGTGGCCAGGTGAGCAGGTTCCCAACTCATCCCAGCAGCCAGAGTCCCCTCCCAGCAGGCAGCAGGCAGCAGGTGGTAGGCTCACTCAAACTGCAACTGAAAGACCTTTGAGCAACACAAAAGGAAAATCAAAAGTGGATTTTAAGGAAGGGAACGGAAGGAAAAAAGTCAGAGGCTCAATACTTGGGAGGTGAGGAGCCTTGCCTGCCACAAGTGTGTGGTTAAGGGCTCTTCACACCAAAAGGTGCCCCCAAAGCCAGGGCCCATGGGATGTGGGTAGGGGTGGGGACTGAACCCTGCTCTAGGGTGCCAGGGGAAGCTTCTGTTGAAGGTGCCAAGAACCTTCAGATTCCTCAGGTAGAGAGTAAGAATGTGTAAAATTCTTACTGGTATAAATGGCATCTACAATCCAAAGGGTGTGGCCACCCAAATCTATAAGCAAAGAATGCCACTGCCCAAAATAGTTGGAAGTCAGTACATCATTAAATCCCTTACGGCAGCTGGCCCCACCCCAGTGGCTTGGGCTGGGTGGGCCCTCACATCTAAACAAATCTCCAGTGAATCCTCTGCTGAGCTTCAGGGGAATTAAGAAAAAAATTATGGTTGTCTCTGCTCTCAAATAATTATGACCCAGAGAAGTTAACAGAACCAACGAATGTGACACAGGCTGCCTCATTTATGCTCCTTCTAGTCACAAGAGTTCCACTTTATTATCTCCACCTGACTGATACGGACATAGAAGCCGATCAGGTCAAGGAACTATCATAGGTGCCATGACTGACCAGCCCCCAGGGTACTGCCAAGCCCAGCTTAAGGGAGTCCTGGATTTCTGAGTGAGTGCCATCCTCAGAGCCAGGACTCCAAGGGTGGGCTGGAAGGAGGACACTTCTACTGGGGGCCCAAGAGAGGGTGCAGGGACAGCAAGACTAGCCTGGCAAGCAAGGATTACAGGAGCGTGGCAGAGCATGGGATCTGGGAAGGAGAAAGCAGGGTGGCCTTCAATGAAGCTGCTGCTTCAATCTCTGGCCTTTGTTGGCCAAGAATAAAGAAGGCACAAGGAATTAGGGCCTAGAGTGGACCTTCTAAGCGAGGCCACAGAGGGAGGCAGGTGTCTGTGAAGGGTGGCCCTGGCAGGCTCCAGGAAGAGCCCTTGGCCCTGGCTGCAGCCCCTGGTTGACCACCTCACCCTCTGCCACATTTTGTTCCATCTGCCAGTGGATTCTCAGAGCTTCTTGAGACCTGCTCTGCAAACAGTCATGCCTGCCAACAGGCCTGATCCTGGAGGCTGGATTCCTTCAAAGTTACCTCATGCTGTCCGACAGGTAAAATCCAGCCTCTGGCTCAAAGAAACTGGGGTGCAAGCCCAATACACAATTCGGGTGGCCTAAACCACTCCCTCAAGCCCTTCAAAACAGGGCCCTCAGGCTCAAAGTTGCCCTTTCCTCAGCCAGCTAGAAGGACCTAGGGCTTAGACCTTAATAATCTCAATAATAGCTTGGGTCCATTAAGGCCTCATTAACTAATTAGCTAAGAATAACAGAGCACTCATTAGAAGGGGCTATCAATAATTGGGTGCTCTGGCCAAGGACTAGTCTGCTAAAACAAACAAACAAACAAACAAACAAAATAAACTAAAGTTAAGAGACATCAGCTGGGTGTGGTGATGCACACCTGCAATCCCAGCAACTTGGGAGACTGAGGGAGGAGGATCGCAAGTTCAAGGACAGTCTCAGCAGCTTAGGGAGAACCTGTCTCAAAATAAAAAGGATGGGGACATAGTTCACTAGTAGAGTGCCCTTGGGTTCAGAAAAGAGGTGGGGGATAGGGAGACAACTGGGTAAGAGACAAGTAACTTACCTAAAAAAAAGGGAGCTGTACTAACAACAGCTCAGAGGGATTCAGAACAGGCATCCACAATTTACAAAACAGGACCAAGACTTTGGGGCTCAGGCCACAATTCAAGAACCTCTACCTTTCTTTGTAGGAAGCCAAACTCCCTGCTTATTCCTGTCCACTTCACAGCCCTTGAAGGAGGTAGCAACGTGACCACTGATGATGTAAGAACTTGCTGGTGGAACTCACAGAGGCTTTGGATCTCTTGACTTCTGGATCAGAGTTCCATTATCCACTTGGTGGCTCAGATCCCAAATCTACCAGTGGATGGGTTGGTGTCACTTCCTGTCCTCAGAATATCCTTTATTGACATCAAGAATCAAACTGGAAAGAACCATGGCTTCACTGAAGGGAGTAAAGAGAGAATTTGGACAATGGCTACTGGGAGACTGGCAGGGGAAAGGTGACACCCACCATTTAGGAAACTGCCAATCACAATGAGTCTCTACCCCTACACAGGCACTGCTTCAACCTTCCTGGCCTTCCAGAGTGAACAAACAAATTTCTTTGATCTCATTCTCCAACCTCATTTAATTCTTAGAGCAATTCCATGAGAGATGATCATCCCTATTTACAGAGGAGAAAATGGAAGTTAAGTAGAAAAGGGATCAGAAAAGGGACAGAATTCTCTGGTCTCCTTGCTCTTCCATCAGATCAAACTATCTCAGGTCTTTGGCTTGAGAAATTTTAAGCAAGCTGGGGGTGGTGGTGCATGCCTGTAATCCCAGCAACTTGGAAGGCTGAGGCAGGAGGATCAAGTTCAAAGCCAGCCTCAGCAACGTAGCAAGACCCTGTCTCAAAATAAAAATTAAAAGGGCTTGGGATGTAGTCAGTGGTCAATGCCCAAGGGTATGATCTCCAGTACCAAAAAAAGAAAGTAAGAAAGAAAAATTTGAAGCAAATTATTATTTATAGACTCTTCAGAGCTGTGGTCAGAAACTCCACTTTATTGAACGAGACCTGTAAGCAACAAGACACAGTCTCGCTGATCAGCTTTACAGCCCCAACCAGCGGAGCCCAGGTCCTTCCCCAGAGTACCTGAGTTTCAGAGCTGTCCTTTCTCAAATGTTTCAACACACAGGAGGGAACCGTCCTAGTTGTTTTTCTTCATTATACTGCTTGTCCTTCTATATACAGTATATCCAATTTCACTTCCTCCAGAGACTGAGGAAGAAATAAAAAGAGCTTAGACAAGGCTTACATTAAATGAAGAAATGTATACACTGGCTTTACCACTTTCAAAACACTCAACCCCTCAGTAAACAGCAACCGATTCTCTTTAGAGACTTCTCCGCTTCTCCTAACAGCCTTCTGTCTACTGCCTGAATCTTGCCCCGGTTGTTCAGAACAACAGCCTGGTGTTTATGCGATCCAACTGCTGTACTAATTGATGAGTCATGTTATTTCACTTGGAAAAGAATGACAAAGTTATCTTCTGATTCGGAAAGGCAGCTGATCTTTCAGACATGTGAGTGCTGAATGAGTAAATAACATCTCCTTCAATCTGAAGCAAGGTGGATTTCTGGACAAGTGTCCTCGAGGGGGTGGGATGGAGGGAGAGGATAAGGCCTTCAGAGCAATAGTTTCAAATTAAATATGTTGGAAGGTGAGATAGGGTGTGGTGGCACACACTTGTAATCCCAGTAACTCTGGAGGCTGAGGCAGGAGGATCACAAGTTTGAGGCCGGCCTCAGCAATTTAGTGAGGCCCTAAGCAACGAGGTGAAACCCTGTCTCTAAATAAAAATAAAAAGGGCTGAGGATCTGACTCAGTGGTTAAGTGCCCCAGGGTTCAATTCCCAGTTAAAAAAAAAAAAAAGCACACGCTGGAGGGTGAGAAATTTCTAGCTTGTGATCCCCAGACCAAGGATTAGTGGGCAAAGGCAGAACTGTGAAAGTGGTGAACACTGAATCTCTTTCTTTCCTCCCTCCTTCTTTCTAGCCAGTAATCCCCATTTTCCCGATATTCGTGTCTGATATGCTGTAGAATTCTAATAAGGTGTGGTTTGTTTGTTTGTACTTGAAAGTAGGACCACTTAACTACTGAGCTACATCCCCAGACCTTTCGATTTTTCATTTTTAGACGGTGTCTTGCCAACTTGCCCAGGCTGGCCTCAAACTTCCAGTACTTCTGCCTCAGCCTCCCAAGTCACTGGGATTACAGGTGTGCACCACCATGCCTGGCAAGGAACAAACTCTGAATGAAAGAAAAAAGGAATTCTGCCTGAGTCATTCACCTTTGCATTTCTATACCTAGAATTGTGCTTGGCACACAGTGGTACTTGGAAAATGCTTGTTGAATGACTTGAAGAATAAATTAAAACAGGCCATAGTGCAGGTATGTCCATTTTGAAGACCGTGGGAAGCTGAGGTACACCATTCTGAAAGGTAGGGTACTGTGCAACTCCTGCCATTAAACAAAGCTGTCATGTATGACTAATTAGAACAAAATAAAAAAAAAATTAAAAACCAAAGCTGTCAATAAGGCTGAAAACCATTGAGGTAAGTTGCAAGTTAATGGGGAGATACTGAAGGTAACATTGCATTCAGTTTTCAAAAGAAAAGACCATAGTGACAAGCAAAGACAATGGGTCCTCTTGGGGGCCCCATAAATCCTGCCAGGGCTCGGGGTGTAGCTCAGTGCAAGCATGTACAAGGCCCTGGGTTGGATCCCAGCACCAAAAAATAAATAAATAAATTGCCATCAAATGGCCAACTCTTCTGAAACCAGGTCATCGGAATTCAGAGGAAATGTATACCAAAAAGTTCCCAGGAAACTATTAATGCTGAACCTGAGCCCTGGGTGCCTCAGAAACATTCCTCTGCCTCAATGACTGTGAGATAACGTGGCTCCTTGTGTTCATGAAACTCAAATGGCTAAAATTCAATGATCCAGCACCTACAAAAGAGGAAGTAATTCTTCTGTACCCACCCACGTCTCAGCTTCCTCAGGACCCATTCACCTCTACTCTTCACATGTAACATGCTTCTGACACCATGTGTCCCCTGTGTGTAGTGCTGGAACTGATCTGCCATCAGCTCTGGCAAGGAGCACTGGCATAGGATCCTCTCCAAATGCCAGGACAAGACACATGGCCATGGCTCTGTAATCAGAGCCAACCCCAGTGGCATTCCCTGAGCTTCTCTAGGGTCAGAATACAAGTCAAAAGGAAGCAAGGGCTTCAGCTGTCCTAGGGTGAGTGAGCTGGGTGAGTGACCATCTCTCACCTTGCAGGTATTTCAATGACACAACAGTCAACACAAGTCAACACAGTAATATAATATGAATGGTGGAAAAGAACCGATCCCTGGGGACAGACACCAGGAAAAACCTCTGACCCAAGAGTAGGGGAACTCTACTTCCCCAAACTCATTTACCAGTCAAGCTGCTTGGTCAATCAAGCTGATCAGCTCTGAGCAAGCACCTAGACATGACTGTTCAGGGGTAGCTGGTGGGGTTGGCAGAAAGTTCTGCACTAAACTTTCAGGCTAAATGGGAGCTTGGTCAAGGGAAGAATGGGCAGAGTTGGTGTGAAGAGTTGCTATGGAGACAACAGGTGAAAGGACATGGATGATCTCTGTTAATAAGAGGGAGGGAGGAACTGAGGCAACAAGAGTTGGGGACAGTTCAACAAAGACTTAGGGATGGGGTGTCCTAGGAGGGAAAAGAAATATGTAATGAGCTAGGAAGTTAAGGGCAAAGTCTGTGAAGAAGATACACACAAAATTTGGGATAAGGCTGAGACCATAGTTATCACAAAGGGGGTGAGCTCAACAGGGCACCTATTTTGGTGGTAGGTCTTCAGTGAGAGGAGGGGAGAGGTAAGATGTCTGGAATAAGCAGACCTTGGGGTGGGGGTGCTGGGCAGAGGTGTTGGAGCTGTGGATGAGAAAGCTGAGCCAGAAAAGGGGAAACCTGAATGTTGGGTTTAGGGGAGGTTTGTGCGGAGCTTTAGGATTGCCAGAGGGGTGAGGATTAGCTAAGAGGAGGTAAGGGATAATCCAGATCGGAGTTGCAACCTTAAAGAGAGGTCACGAGTGAGGCTGCATTTATGCAAGACTGGTGGTAAGGAGATGGGGTAAGAGCTGAGGTCGGGTCACGGGTGGGAGAAAATGGAGGGGACTGGCCAGCGGTGGCAGCTCGGACCGAAGGCTAGGGTGAGAGCCCGGGAGAGCAGAGGCTCCGAAGCCGGACTGTCTCGAGGCAACCAAGGGGTCTGGGATCACCGTGAGGGCTGGAGGACCTACTGCCCGTTCGAGTTACGGCCCCGCCGCCCCTGCGCTGCCCTCTTCGCCCCCTGACCCCTAACTCACCAAAAGGAGCGGGGAGCGGGGCTGGGGGCGCTCCTGGCCGCGGCAGCCCCTCAGCCTCCGAACCGACGCTGCGGCCTCCCGGCCACTGACAACAGGAAGCGGCGCCCCAGCGCCTGACGCCATCACGTTGGCTCGGCGATCCGGCCCCGCCTCCAGCCCAAGGAGCCAATCGTAGGGCTTAGAGTATCTGAGGGGCGGGGCCAGGGGCTCTTCAAAGCCCGGGGGTGCAGAGCCCCGGCAGCAGGTGAGTGGTACAAATGCCTCCAGGTCCCTGCTCTCCAGCCATTCTCCGAGAGGCTAGGCCGCCGGCGCGGGTAGGAAAGCGACTGTACTCCGTCAGGCTAGGTCCAGGCTTCTGGGCCCCCGAGTCCACTCGGCCTTGGCACCAACCGAGCGACTTTGGGGTAATGATTTAGCCTCACAAAGCCGGCGATTGTCCACTCGAGTGGCATCAATAACACCTACTCTTAACACCTACTCTGCCTTTGCCTCCCGAGGGCAAATTGAAGCCTTCTTCCTGGTTTTTTGGAACTGGGAAAACACACTTGTTTTGACGGCGCCTAATACCATGTGATCGCCTTCAGGCTCCTCTAGGCTGTCTCCCGTGTGCGCCACGCCCGTCAGCCCTGGAGGCCTGAAGCCCAGGGGCACGCTTTTTCACTTCCAGCCTTGTGGTTGTTTGTTCTCTTTCCTTCCTAGAAGTGGCGTCTCTCTTTCAAATTGCCTTAGAAGAAAACTGGAGTAGCGACTGCCCTTTGGCTCCAGGGACCTGTGCTTTGGGCACTTAACATTTGCAAACTTTGATCCGTGGGAGCCTAGAGCCTGAATAGGGCCGGGCTGTGCCTGTGCGTTGTTGGGGTGGGGAGAGGTACTTGAAGGTACTAAGAGAGCACAAGGATGACCAGGGACCGGCCAATTCTTGGAAACAAACTACACTGACTTTGGTTGGAGCTCTTGTGCTCTCTTGGCCTCTTGGCAAGGAAGGTGTCCCTCATATCTCCACAAAACTTGGGAACCCAGTGCCTGCTTCCATTTATAAAACTGGCTGTGGGGGGTGGTTCCCCATCCGGTTGGTGGGCTGCCTGATCAGTTATTCTCCTCCCCTCAGTTTCAGGCTAGATGGGTCACAGTGTTCAGTACAGCTGGTAGTTGAGCAGGAAGATGACAAGTACACATACAAACAATTCTTTTGTGTTGAACTCATTTTAAACAAGATGGAAAGTAAGGGATTTTCTAAGGAAACCTAACTGCCTTGGCAATGGATAGCTGTTTCTGGTCGTAATCAGCACAGACAGAACCCTGATGGCTTGGGAGAAGCATGTCCTGCCCTCAGATCAAGCATTCCACATCCCCTCAGTTATTCCCTTGCAGTTTCACTCAGCTGTTGAATGCAGAACTGTGAAGTTCCTCAAAATAGCCTCTTGTCTGCTTTTCAGGAGTCCCCGTTTCCTGGGCCCTTATTTTCCAGGCTCCTGATCTCTGAAAAGTCTGCAGACTTGTGTACCTCTTCTCATCTTGCTCCACACAAGGTGAAGCTGTACAAAGGCCTGAGGTGGGATGAGGGAGGGTGGAGGAAATGAGAAGAGAGGACAATGCACAAATGCACACAAGTGTTGCGCATTTCCACGAGCATTTCATAATGGAGCAGGAGCCCACCAGGTAGACTCCAGATGGGGGGAAAGTTATCTTGTGACTGGAACAATAACAAAGGCACCTGCAAAATACTGTGGGACCAGAGAAGAGAATTTGAGAGATTTCTAGATTCATAGTATTTATGAACATGTGAAGAACTGTTGAGTTTGGGCTTAAAGGCTAGTTTCAATCTAGCTTCAATCTTTGATCCTCCATTACTCATCTTATTCCCTTGTCTTTTGGTAATAGAACCTCCTGTAACTTTGGTCCACTTCATGCTTTGAATATAGCCCTTGCTGCTCTGCCACAGCAACTTATTTATTTTTTTATTTTTTGGTACTAGGGATTGAACCCAGGGGCAATCAGCCTCTGAAGCACATCCCCAACCCTCCTCCTCCTCCTCCTTGAGATCGGGCCTTGCTAAGTTGCTGAGGCTGGCTTTGAACTCTCAATTCTCCTGACTCAGCCTCCCGAGTCGCTTGGATTACAGGCGTGCGCCACCACGCCCGGCATATATATCTTTTTGAACTTAGGTAAGTTGTCTGTCTTCCAGCTTCAGCTTCCTCAGCTATTAAATTGGCAAGAATAAGATCTCCCTTCCAAGTAACTCTAAGATTTAAATGAGATATCATGTATACACATTCGGTATTAGTGATATAGTGATTATATTTTTGGGAGATACAGGATTTATTTGCTCTGCAAAAAGTGCGTGGTGCACTCATGCATGGAGAGGCCTCCTGCTGTGATGCGCACTCCAAAGATCTGCAGTTATTAATTGGAAATCACTGTTGCAGAGGTTACCTTTTGAGCAGGGCAACTTTTATTTTCCTGCCCCCTTCCATTCTATGTGCATTCTTCCTCCACAAGATAGTTTGATGGTATAATTTTCCCCAACCTGTTCCCATCCAATTGGCCTGGATTCAGGTTACTTCCAAGCAGATTCCCCATTCCTCACTTTGCTAATAATCAAACTTGCGTAGGAGGCATGGTGCTTGGATGTTGTAAGTACCACAGAACATTTAGTTCTGTTACAGACTGGAAACACCCTTACCAAGAGGAACTATGGCTGCTGATTTTTCACGTGGAATAAAATCACAATGACCCAATGACCCGCACATATTTCTTGGAGGAAAAAAAAAATGTCAACCAGTGCATGGAAGCTGGTTGAGTTTTTCCTTCAATGTTCCCCTGCTACTTATTAATTCACTTTGTTGCCTGTGAGCTCCTAAGAGCAGAGAGAGATTGGCAGGAGCTAAAAAGTTTAAGCTGTTAAAAACATGTAAATATCTATTAGCTTGTTTTAGGCAAATTGCAAAGTTATTTCCTGGCAACCACTATCCCAGTATAATGACCCCTTATAGGGATTCCTAATTCTCAATTTGTATTTTTTCAAATTTATCATTAAATACCCAATGTAAATCCATGATATAAAATTCAAAATGTATAAAAGGGCATATGAGCCGGGCGTGGCAGCGCACGCCTGTAATCCCAGCAACTCGGGAGGCTGAAGCAGGAAGATCACGAGTTCAAAGCCAGCCTCAGCAACTTAGCGAGGCCCTATGCCACTCAGTGAGACCCTGTCTCTAAATAAAATACAAAATAGGGCTGGGGATGTGGCTCAGTGGCTGAATGTTCCTGAGTTCAATCCCTGGTTCAAAATAAAATAAAATAAAATAAAAGGGCACATGATACCGCGGACTCCTGATTGCCCTCTCTGAAGACAACCACCATCACCAGTGTCCTGTATGTCCTTCCAGAGAAATTCTATACCAGCATGTCCATCAGAACTGTAGTGATGAAAATAGTCTACCATGCTGTCTGATATGGTAGCCATTAGCCATGTGACTTCTGAGCCCTTGAAATGTGGCTAGTGTGACTTAGTTGACTATAAATTTTTAATTTGTATTAATTTAATTTATAATATATTTGCAACATACATAATATTATACATAAATATTACATATGTAATTTTTAAATACTAGAGATTGAACCCAGGGTGTTTTACCACTAAACTACATCCCACGTCCTTTTTATCTTTTATTTTGAGACAGGATCTCACCGAGTTGCTGAGGTTCTGGCTAAGTTGCTATGGCTGGCCTCCACTTATGATTCTCTTAGCCTCGAAAATCACAGGGATTACAGGTATGCTCCCTCACATCTGGCTAAATTTATATTTATCCATGTGTAGCTAGTGGCCATGGTTGGGCCACACAGTTCTATACGGGTAACGTCTAACACACAGTCTCATACTGTACATGCCGGATAACACCTTGCTTTGTTCACTTACCAACACCTATATATCTTGGAGATAAATTGTTCCAGTCTATCTCATTTTTAAAAACTGCTATAAAATACCTTCTTGTAATTCATGAAGGGAATTCCTTACTCAACTGGAGAGCCATGGACCATCATTTTTTCTAATTATCTCTAAAATCCTCCCCATATAGCAGGGTGCAGGGGTGCATGCCTGTAATTCCAGTGACTCGGAAGGCTGAGGCAAGAGGATTGCGACTTCAAAACCAGCCTAAGGTACTTAACAAGACCCTGTCACAAAAGAAAACATTTTAAAAAGGGCCAGGAATATAGATCAGTGGTAGAAAACCCCTGGATTCAATCCCTGACCCCCCTCAAAAAATATCCTCTCCTTATGACCAAGACATCTCACAACAACCCTGTGTTCCCAGTTCTCCACTTTTATCAGCCTGGACCTGAGGTAGATTGACATTAAATAGTCCCTTTTGGTGAATGGGAGAAACAATTTATCATGGGTCACTGCCCTAAAATGCACTTTCCACCCACATGGCCCAGCCTGGTGATGGTGGCATTTTTTAGGTTCATGACAGCTCTCTTTCAGTGGCCTCCTGGGCAGGCAGCAATTTAGGTAGAACATTTGGGTTTGGCTTTGCTGTTGCCTGTTGACAGGCCAAGGGGCTTTGAGGAACAGTGTGGGCTTCTTTCTTTTGCTTGTTTCTGGGGATTAAACCCAGGGGCGTTTAATCACTGAGCCACATCCCTAGTCCTTTTTTATATTTTATTTGGAGACAGGTCTAGCTAAGTTGCTTAGGACCTCGCTAAGTTGCTGAGGCTGGCTTTGAACTTATGATTCTCCTGCCTCAGCCACCTGAGCCGCCGGGATTGTAGGTGTGAGCCATGGTGCAGGGCACAGTGTGGGCTTTAATGGTAAATCTCACTGTCTTGAAATTGTCCTTAAGCCAGGTGGATCCCTGACCAACTTGGTGCCTTCAGACAGCTTTCCTCTTAGGATATTTCAGGTGATGAGAATCTTTCCAGTTTCAAATGGCCCCTAGTAGTAGAAAGCAATTTCACTCACCTATTTTGGTGTTTAGTCCTTTCTTCTGGAGGTCCCTATTGGAGGCAGCAGATTCAAAATTGGTATGAGACAGATCTCAGCTTCAAGTGGCACAATCTCTTTATAGATTATGGGGCAGATACTTACCACTGAGCATTGTCAGTTTCTCTTTTGTAACAAATCACATGGTGAGAAGGAAGGAATGGTTTTAAAGTCACCCAGTAATATTTCTGAGTCATCCCTAAGGGCAGGGCTTGGTACTAGGCACTGGGGGAAAGGGAGCTGGAGCAGGGTGGGGAGGAAGTAGATGTGATTCTTTCTTTGTCAGGGCTCCTGATCTAATAGAGAAGGTGGCTGAGCCACCACATTGGTGGCACTTCCTTTCACTAGACTGTGATTCCAGGTGACCAATAGAAGAGGGGGCCAAATTGTGTAACCTCCACACCAGGGCTTGTCACACACTTGAGAGAGAATTACTGGCCCCAATTTCTCTCCTCTCCTGGCATCCAGGGTCTCAATGTAGTAGAATGTCCTTTCCTGTCCTCTGGCTTTGTGCTTGCTTTGATCTTTCAAATAAAGTACAAAAGACCTTCGATGTTTTGCTGACCCTTGTGTGCGTCTGCCTTCATAAGGGAGAAGTGCTTCTCTTGGGAAGCCATAGCCTCTCCAGCCTGGACTGCCAAATGAATACACTTGGAACAGAGATGCAGGGAGAAGCGGAGCCAAGTGGGCAGCACAGCATTCGAGAAGCATCTGTACTTGACGTTGCAACATTCTGCTGCAGGGATCCTTAGTCCAATCTGGACTTTCAGGGTGGTTTGTTACATAGCATTATTGTGGCAATTCCTCTTGTGGCTAAGCCATTCTTTTATTAGATTGTAGGTCCAACTGCTGCAAGTGACACCTAGCACCACAGTGGGTTAAGAAAGTTCATTGAGTTGTCATGTAATAAGCCAGTGAAGAAGTCTGGTGTTTCCTACACACACCACCACGTAGGAAAGACAGGGATTGAATCAGACTTCACTTTCCCATGTTTACACATGAATATGCGACCAAACTCCACATCATGTACAACCACAAGATCCTAATTAGAATAAATTATACTCCAGGTAGGTATAATATGTCAAAATACAGTCCACTGTCATGTATATCTAAAAATAGTTAATAATAATAATGATAATAATAATAATAAAAGTCTGGTGGCTCATATGTCAGAGACCCAGGCTCTATCTTCTTGCTCCACCTTCCTTGGGGTATGACCCTCATCTACATGAAGCCTCATTAGTATTCCAAGTCTAGAATCCCCTTGAAGAAAGGGACTCTGTCCTAGTCAGCTCTTTCCCCCAGTACCAGAAACAGGTCTGATTTATAATCCAGACTCAGTTCAAGCTGCATCTTTTTCATGGACTCTCCTCAGGTGACCTTTCCCTCCCTTGAACCAATACCTCCTTTCTGTATAGTTTTTGCCCAGTAGTGCATTGCCCCGTTTCATCCTCCTCCTCCTCCTCCTCCTTCTTTTTTTTTTTTTTTTTTTTTTGGTACCAGGGATTGAATCCAGGGGTGCTTAACCACTGAACCACATCCCCAACCCTTTTAATATACTTTTTATTTAGAGACAGGATCTCTCTGAATTGCTCAGGGCCTTGCTAAATTGCTGAGCAGCTCTGAACTCATGATCCTCCTGCCTCAGTCTCCTGAGCCACTGGGATTACAGGGGAATGCCACCACACCTGGCTCCATCATCTTCTTTTATGTTTTTTTTTTTACCCAGTCTGAGGATCAAACCCAGGAGTATTCAACCACTGAGCTACATTCCCAGCCCCTTTTTTTTTTTTTTTTTTGAACCAGGGATTGTACTCAGGGACACTTGGCCACTGAGCCACATCCCCAGCCCTATTTTGTATTTTATTTAGAGACAGGGTCTCACTGAGTTGCTTAGGGCCTCACTAAGTTGCTGAGGCTGGCTTTGAACTCGCGATCCTCCTGACTCAGCCTCCCAAGTCGCTTGGATTACAGGCATGCGCCATCATGCCTGGCCATTCCCAGCCCTTTTCATTTTTCATTTTGAGACAGGGTCTCACTAAGTTACTGAGGCTGACCTCAATCTTGTGATCTTCCAGTCTCAGCTTCCTAAGTGTTGTACCCAAAGAAAATAAAATCATCCAAGCCAATCACGTAAAGCCAAAAGAAGCCTTTATTTTAGTTGGCCAGGGACGACCACCCATACGCCTAAAAGAGGTGTGCCGGGAAAATCGCGCATTAGTTCTTTTGTTGCCAACTTTTATAGGGCGTGGGAAGGGATTAGGGTGGGGCTATAGGGAGGGGATTTGGGATTGGGGTGAGGCTGACTCTCCGGATGGTGCTGGAGAATCTCCCTGGGGAACATAACATTTTAATCTGTTTTCTGTTGCTATAACATAAGTAGCTGGGATTACAGGTATGTGCCAATGTGACTGATTTATCATCTTTAAAAACAATGTCTCATTTCTCTGACAGATTTTACTGTAATCACAGTGTTTAGTAATTCAGTGGCCATTGGCCTTGTGTCTACTTCTATTATTCAGGATTCAGTTAAAAGCTGGTCTTCTGAGCTGTAGCTTACCCCTTGGTAAAATGGAGGCATCCATGTTTTGTACCACCTTATCCTGGACACTCCTCCCTTTCTACAGGTATGTAACCTTACAGTGAGAGGTGTATACCTGGTCCTTGGACACATAGCTCATCCACAGGCCCGACAGATAGAAATTCTGGACTCAGGCACAAACTCTACCCCGCTTTGGATGAGCTAGGAAAGGCAAACTCTCTCCCTTGGGAGTTTTAATTTGGAAAGATGGTTAGGGTAGCATTTGAGACTAATAAGAATTGAACACACTTGAGAGAGTGATATGTAAAAAAGATTATCTAAGCCTCACTGTGTGTGTCAAATTTAAGTAACATTAATATGCCAAAATAGTAACCTGGAGCTGCCTGGAATCCAGACTCTGGGAAGCCCAGCAGTGCAAGGATTTCTATTCTTGCTTTCTCCCCAGCTCTGTCTTTTGGTCCGACACTCTTCTTAAGTCACAATACAGAGAGAAACACTTATCTTCATTTTCAGTAAGGATCTTTGGGAGGTAAGTTGGTAAGGCCTGGAGAGAACAGGGTCTCTTGCCCAGCGTAGCTAACTGATCAACCAAATGAGGAACAATGAGCACTCACTTTTACTTGGAACCCTACGCAGCAGAACCTGTTGTATTGCTCCTCTGGGGACCCAGCACTCTTCTTCCACGGTTGGTGCTATTCTCCATCTCATATTACTGGGCTGCCAGCATTTTTTATTTTTTTGTAGCCAGTAGGTGGATTATCAATTCTTATTCATTCAGACTTTCTTTTACTTACTAATGTGCTTAAGTCTCTCTGACCTGCTAATGAGGTGGGGAGTGGGGCGGGCAAAAGGATGGCCAGTGTAGGTGATAAATGATTGGGTCAGAAAGATGGGGGCAGATTCAAGAGGAAATAAAACACTAATACCTCCAGAGCACTTCCCCTCCTCCAACCTGTTGCCGAGGTTTCCTGCCTCCAGGGAATTTTTCCTCCCTGCAAAGAATTGTTAATGAATGCCCCCTGGGCTGCTCCCTTCCTGCCTATATCCCAGAAGTCTCTCTTCCCACCTTCTGGTCATGTAGACAAGATGGTAGGAGGAGGAGGCATGAAAAGAAAGGAAATCTAAAATGTGTAAAAGGGCAGGACACCCACACTCCCTCGGGTTCCACCATGGACTCCCTCCTCTGCGGAGTCACCTCTGTCCCTCTCTCTCTCTCTCTGTTCTATCCTTTATATAAAACTTTTTGTGCTTGCCTTGGGGTTTCTTGGGTGTTCAGTCTTCAACACGGGGGAACGGGACTCAATCCTGATTCTCAACAATGGTATCATCTCTGAAGTTCCCACTGAGATTGCTACAAGGTAAGCTCCTTCACATGTACCCCACATCTTTCTGCAGTGCGTCTTTCTCTCTCTTTCTGGAGGACAATAATGGACACCTGTCAGCTAATTAAATGAAGTTATACAAGCCTCCATTCTACAAGACTTGGGTGACAGGATTCATGGCCTAGGTAGCTCCTAATCAGCTGTCCTGAAAGTCAGGCACGTTGGGTTCTGCCAGAACCGTTTCTCAGGATCCTATCCAGACTCAGAGCACTTTTGGCTTGAGTGCACAGTGTCTCTAATCCCTGCCTGCCTTTGGATGTGTGGAGACGGACAAAGGGTTGGAAGAACTGTGAGGTTCTGGCCAGGGCCACTCCCCGGTGAACCTCAAAGGTTTCTCCCCTGACTCCTCTCCCAACTGCCCCTGTGGGGTATCCTGTGGTGACTGGTCCATTGAGTGGCACTGGCGAAAGCCCCAGTGAATGAGCCATGCTGCATTCTCCTGCGCTCACTTCTCCCGAACACTGCCCTCCCTCGCCGCCGATCAGACTCTAGCTGTTCCAACTCTGGGGTTGAGAGGGACACAGAATGGTTTGTAAGGAAATACCTGCGTTCCCTTTGTTCACAGCCTTTACAAGCCTGTAGGGATTTCCGTAGTTGTTTCTGTGCTCCTGTGTGCTCTTCCAGCTTCTTTGACTGCAAAAAGGGATATTTATACCCATAGCCCTCTGAAGATTCCCTTGGTCCACGGTGAGTGTAAACTCTGTATTCCAGGCTTTACCCCTAGTGTTCTTCTACTGCCAAACCTGGTCTCAATACCAACTCTCTATTTGATAGAGAATCATGGCCATCAGAGGGAAATGCAAATTTTAATACCATTCTACAGCTCAGCCTCTTCTGTAAAAAGGAAGGAAATAGTCCAAGGTTCCTATGTGTAGGCCTCAGGACTTCTTAGACCTTGTTTTAAAACCCAAATTGCGCCAATCCTCCATTCAAAGTGAGGCCAAATCTGCTTCCCACCACCGCCAAAGTTCATTAACTAATAGGAGGCTCCACACAGGCAGATCAAGATTCACTCCAAAAGGGGTCCCATGTTCTCCCAGGGAATTACAAGTCACACAGTGGGGGTGGATAATCCAGAGGCTTGCATTTTTTTCATGGCCACCCATGAAAAAGCACTCGGGAGATGTCTCCTAACCAGTGACAGTTCCTCAGCGCAGGCACCTATGGGTTCTGATCTTTGTTCAGCTCCTTTCTGTTGTTCAGAGAGGCGCCTCATCCTCAAGTATTGATGGGAGATAATGTCTCATAATTATCTGCATCCAAACCTGGCCTGATTGCCAACAGGGGGAATGAAAAAAGGGTATCCAGAAGAAAAATGGTTAAAATGCCCTATGTATGAGGTTTTGCCTCTCAAGGTCAAAACAGCATCTTCCCTTGCTTGGCATCTGCCAGATCTCTATCCCTCCAAGGCTTGCATTTGAAATGTAAATTGCAGAGGCCTGAAGAGCTTGCAAGACTCACAAGGCTTATAGAGAAATGGTTCAGACCAAACAGGGAAAAAGTATCACCTTTAAATTCAAGCTGCTTGTGGGACCTAAATGGCTGGCTGTCTTATCTCTTTCTGCGGTCTACCATGCTGCTTTCTTAACAAGTTCCTCCCTAAACACTACAGCACAGGGAGGGGAAAATGGAATGATCTCATATATATGTCTTCTTTACCTTGAGAATCTTTACCTAAGGATTTCAGGGCTCTCTTATTATTTCAATATCTGAACTGACTCTAATCTGAGCCGAAAGTACACTCGGGTCTGATAAAGATGTTCTGCATTCTCCCTTATTAGAGTAATTATGGCTTTGTCATTTTGTTTGGAACTCCTGTTTTTTAAAATTCTGTATGTTTGAGTTCATGGTTTCATGATGAATTCACATTTGATCCTGTGTGCCTAAATTAATGTATTTTTCTGATCAGTCTTATTTAACTATAGATTATTTTACACCCTGTCTTTGTTCAGAGGCCAGTTTTCAAGGGTTAGCTCTCAAATGCTTTGGGAAAATCTCCTTCACAAAAGCCTAAAAAGGACATAGATATGGTGGTGTTGGGAATAAATCTGATAGCCATTGAGGACAAGTGGCCACCTGACCCTTAGATTTCAGTGTCCACCATGGCTGCCAGACTTTATGCGTAGAATTTCCAACTGTACAGGCCTGTTGTATGTTTAAGTCATAATTAAAAGTCCGATAGGCTCTATTTTAATTTCTAACAGGTCAAATCTAATAGAGGTTTTAATAAACATCCGTAGCATTGCCTCCTACCTGTGGAGATCTACCTCCAGACCCTTACAAGGTCTTTGTTTCCTGTTTTATGTATGTGTGCACACCTGTGTATTGTATCTACATGTGTGCTTAATGTCCACATACCATCTACATGGTATCAAAATTGGCATATAGATAAATGAGCACACATAAATCAAATTTAAAGGAAAAATGGATCCAAATACCTTTTAGTTCACATGACCTTAAAGTGTTTAATTTTTAAAAAGATGAGAATAAAGATGTCTTTAAAATTGCTAACTCATAAGTTTTTCTAGGTGGTCAGACAACTAATTTAGTGTTAGTTTCTATAAAATGTCTAGAATGTAATATCTATTGTTTCTAGGATTTTTCTTCAACAAGGAAGAGATGGCTAGTACTGTTCACTACACTTGTCTGGTATTTTAGTTTTTACAGTTAGAAATGAGTAAATTAGATTTAATATCAATGGGGTTAATCTTCATAAATGGGTTTGTTAGAGACATCTGATTAATTTACAAAATGCTAAAACATCAACTCCCAAATATAAAATCAAGTACTCTTGACTTCTTATATTCCATGATGTAATATATTTAAATGTTAAATGTGTTTTCATAAATTGGTAAATGGAAAAAGGTTTAAGATTGCTTTGTTTCTGTGTCTTTACTAAAAACAAGGTTACTAAGAGTTAAGGTTTTATCAGGTGAAATTTATATATAATGAGTATAAGAGGTTTTCAGTTGGGTTTCAATTAAAGTACTATAAGAACCTAAAAGTATTTCATCTTATTAAAATTTTAAATTTGTCTAAATTCAAAAATTTTATAAGGATTGTTTCAGAATGTGAAACAACTAGAAAAGATATAAAAGAAGATTCTAGGTATGGAAATATGTTTTAATATGAAAATAGAAGAAAAAAATTTTTCTGGATGAGAAAGTCTTTGTGTGGTAAAGTAAAAAAAACTTGTAAAATGTCTAAGTAAGTTGCAAAAAGTTTATGGAGGGCAAATTTCAAAAAGTTGTGTGTAACTAAGTTGGTTAAATATATAAGTAGCACAATCAGTTAAAGTTATTCAAGGTTTTTTCCTAAGGTCAAATATTAATGTACTGATATAAATCAGAATTTAATCTTCTATGGGTTGAAGTAACAAAGATTTCTTCAAACATTAATCTACTCTTATCTATCAAGATAATTTTTTTTTTTTTTTTTTTTTTTTTTGGTGACTGGGGATCGAACCCAGGGCCTTGTGCTTGCAAAACTAGCACTTTACCAACTGAGCTATATCCCCAGCCCAAGATAATTTCTTATGTCTGTTAAGTTTTATTATTTAGAGGAACTACTCAAAGGAATTAGAGTTTGTACAACTCTGGTTAAACAACAATTGCTATTTTAGAGTATTACAACTATATTGCAGATTCTGAATTTTTCTTTAAAACTAATCTTGATAATATAAGAACATCAGTGTAATTGTGGTGGTTACTGCCCTCTTTGTATACTAAATGTATTCAGATCTTCCAAGTATACAAATATTTTTTGTGTGTGTGAGGTGGGTACCAGGCATTGAACTCAGGGACACCCCGCCACTGAGCCACATCCCCAACCCTATTTTGTATTTTATTTAGAGAAAGGGTCTCACTGAGTTGCTTAGGGCCTCACTTTTGCTGAGGCTGGCTTTGAACTTGCCATCCTCCTGTCTCAGCCTTCTAAGCCACTGGAATTACAGGTGTGAGCCACTGTGCCTGGCTATAAATCTTTTAAGTACAAGGTTTAGAAGAACATTTTACCCCCTTCAAACTAACGTTTAAAGATTTGGGATTATAAAAACTATGTTTCTTAGTTCATAGCTATTATACAGACTAAATATGTTTTTACTCTTGTTAATTTCATTTTGAATTTTCCTTGTAAACTTTGTAACTATTATCTGTTAGTGTCTTACAGAAGTGTAACTTCTAAGATAACAATCGGAGTTAGTTTGAGCAGATAGGCCGTCACCTACAAGACAGACAGATGTGAGGCTGACTTCTGGTACTAATGCAGACGCCAATTAAATAGAAGGGGTAAGTAATTGTAAAGTTATAGATATTAAAGTTAAAACCCAGTACTCTTACTTTAAGACTGGTGAAACTGGCTGGCTAAATGTTTAAGATCCAAGTTTAGAGACTAAAGTTAAAAAAGTAAAAGGGCTAAGAAGCAAAATACCCAATATTTGGCTCTTTCCCTCTGAGGTCAGCTTGAACCCAGAGAATAAAGGAACTTCTCTAAAGGCTTTGCATCTCTGGGCCACGTGACATCCTGATCATGAGGATTAATGAGACCCTGGACAACAGAAAGCCAACCAGTACACATGCTGCAAAGAGGAGGGTCATTGTGGAGGGATATGTCCCTGACGCTTCTAAGGGACCACATGGTCAACAAGACCCTGACCCATCCTGGCATATGGCAATAAAGGAGCTAAGAAGATGCTCTCGAGTTCCCAAGAGTGACTCCCTGAGGGAACTCAGCTGAAACTTAACAATAGATAGAAACAAGGTCAGTTTGGCCAGCTTGGTCTTAAATATCTAGAAAAAACAGTTATAACCAAAGTACAGCCATATCTGGACATTTAAAAGGAAAGACAATAGTTCTTTCGACCTAAGATGTACATTTGTGTTAGCCTCACCAAGAGTAAGTAAGACTGGAGGCTACAAAAGAGGGATTCTTAGGAGTGCCTGATAACTATCAAAAGAGACTATGAAGAGTCAGACATGTTTTTAGTCAATAGGCAATTTAAGGCCTACAAATCTTTCTAACCTCCTACACAGGTAGGTCTGATCTGTGTTTGCTAGTATGACTATCTAGCCCTAAGTAACAGAAATAAAGGGATCTCTACTAAACACAGAGGTTATGCTAACAAAAAGGTATTTTATAAAAATTGGATGACATTGGATAGCTTAACCACATCTTATGGGGGCATCTGTGACATTATAAAACCTAAGTGTTGTGTTTACGTTCTTTAGCTCTGGCAAAGTACTAATATCCTTAAAGATTTACATTCCCAAATAGAGGCCATATCCTCACTGACCTTGTTATGGAAACAAGTTCTTAACTCTTACACCTCCTGGTGAGAGATTACTGGTTTCTTTCATCATCATGATATTCATTGACATGTTCCAGAGATGCTGTGATGTTTATTTCATACTAATCTTATTCCAGTACTTGTCTTTTTCTCTCATAGAAACACCCATCTCTCAGATGACTTTACAACCTGTGCTTCCAAATCAAACTTTACCACTGACCCCTCAATTGACCCAGAACTTTCCTAAAAGGGAAACCCAAAACTGCTTGCCCCATGTCGCCCCTCTCAGCCTAAAAGCAGCCAGAGTAGTCATCGTCCATTTCCCCTTACAGCAGTAAGGGTTCTGTTTCTCAAGAGGGGAGATTAAGGCTGGGGGGAAAAAGGATGGTCAGAGTTGGTAATAAAAGATTGGGTCAGGAAGATGAGGGCTGATTCAAGAGGAAATAAAATGCTAATACCTACCTCTCCTCCAACCTATTGCCAAGGTTACTTGCCTCCAGGGAATTGTTCCTCCCTGCAAAGAGTTGTTTAATGAATGCTCCTGGGCTGCTCCCTTCCTGCCTGTACTTCTGGAAGGCTCCTTTCTCACCTTTTGGTCACGTAGGCAAGGTAAAGGGAGGAGGGGGACCTGAGAAGGAAACCTAAAATGTATAAAAGGGCAGAATACCCCCACTTCCTTGGGCACCAACTTTGTTTCCCTCCTCTGCTGAGTCACCTTTGTCCTCCCTTCTCTCTCTGTTATATCCTTTCAATAAAACTTTTTGTGCTTACCTCAGTGTTTCTCAAGTATTCAGTCTTCAAAACCAGGGAAACAGGACTCGATCCTGATTCTTAACACCGGTATCACTAAATGTGATTTATTAACAACTTTGTTTCTTTAGATGGGAGCGGAGGAATGCTTGCATCTTTTGCAAATTATCACTTTTACAAATTATCCCTTGTAACCCTGCAGTTGTGTATGATGCTGGATGAGGTGGGAAGTAGGCAGGTTTGGGGCTGGGTGGAGTTGGAGGGAGACCCTAAGTGGGATAAGGAGAGGCTGAGGTAGTCCATGTGAGTAGAGAAGTAGCTCTACACATATGTTTTCCAAAATAAAGTCCCAAGGAGGACAATCCTGGGAAATTACTGCTCTCACATGTTCTATACCCCAGTTGTCCAAGGGTCAGAATTTTAAAAAAGAAAAATCAAAAACCTATATTAATTTTCTACCAGCTTTTAAGGGTGGAGAAGCCCCTGCCCAAGACAGGGCTTATGCTTGCACATGAGTTTGAAGGCTTAAGAAGAAAGGTAGAGGTTGGCCCCACAGTGCAGCAGGTTCAGTGATCCAAATATTCTGGCAACTCCGATACCCAATGAGAGAGGCCAGAAGGTGGAAGATTCTTGTGGGCAGGAGGTCAAGTATGTAGGGAATGATTAGTTCTTGATGAACCAGAAGAAGAGTGCACCAGAACAACTGGTATTTGATTTAGAAATCCAGGGCTGGGGTTGTGGCTCAGAGGCAGAGCACTTGCCTAGCATGCATGAGGCACTGGGTTCCATTCTCAGCACCACATATAAATAAATGAATAAAATAAAGGTCTATCAATATCTAAAAAAAATTAAAAAAAAAAAAAGAAATCCATACCCCTTGAAACTGAAGTGTTTTCTGGCCCTCTGAAGCTGATTATTTATACTGGGGGCACAAGACCTAGAAGCGCTTTCCATCCTTGCCCACACAGCCTTTTACAGAAGCATGGCTGCCATGGAGGATTCTGGTTTCAGATCAGCCTCCTTGCCTATGCCCTTATTGTTTGTACACACATATTTAACTATTTACATTTTACTTTTTTACTACATGTGTTGGAAGCCACCTATGAACCATGTATGAACTGAGCAATGTTCAAGCTATTAGGCAGGAATCCCCCAGTTTGAGATTGCCTGAATCACACTGGCACCCTGACCTAGTTCATAGCTTTAAGTTCAAAAACAGCCTCCTGGAGATGGGCATAGCCTGCCAAATGCCAAATAACTTGTTTACTGCAAGACCCCGGCCACACCAAGAAGCAAGCACGGAAACAAGACTTCTCCCACATTGAAACCTCATACCTACTGATCCCCTTTGATCTGTACTGCTATAAATAAAGCAAGCATAGGCTTTTTCTTTGTTAGAGCCAGACCCTTCGGTTTGGTTCAACTGGCCAGGCCCCTGCTTTAAAAATATTCTTACCTTTTGCCTTTATTTTCTGATATTTAACTTTTGTAGCTTTTATTTCACAGCCAGCCCATCCCTCCAATGGGTACCCACTCCCTTGCCCATGTGGAATGTGAGAAAGACACATGACTAGAATTGGTTGTGAATTTTATACCTTTTAATATGAGAAAAATAAGTACTTTACAAGCACTGATGAGAAGCCAATATTAGAAAATAGAATTTGCCAGTTGCCTGAGGCAGGACAGGTTTACTCTGCGCCCTCTTCACCCTCAGCAGAGGCTGGGGCAGAGGTCTGTGATGGGGCTTCGAGATCCCTGGGAAAAGAACAAGGCCAAGGCTGTTATTCTTGAAAGGAGCAGTTAAGCTTTTCCTTACCTCTTCACTTTAGAATTTTACATCTCCTGCAGCCACTTACCCAGCATCCTTATTGAAAATCTCATCCTCATCAGAGGAGTCCTTGTCATGTAGCTTCTGTGCCATGTTTTTCTTACGTGTGGCATTGAGAGGTCTGTACATATCCCTAAGCCAAAGTGGCCGCCTTAACCAGAAAAAGCCCTCCTAGAAAACAGAAGGGGGAATATTAATTCTGCTTTCCCCTCCCTTCCCTGGCCATAGCACTGGGTCCTCCTCAAATTTACCTGACTTTCACTGTCCGTTGAGCCTCTCCTACACAGAAATCCAAAAAAGCCCCTGGCAGGAAACACATGCACAAGACAATTAGTGATGGATGCCATTTTTCATGTCTTTTTTGCAATGTACACCTCTTGTCTTAGCCTGTACCTTAGTTCATAAACACAATGAGCAAAATCACTCTAGACCTGGGTTTCTGAAAACAATTCCCTGCATATTGGGCTACCAAACTCTCTATGTTTGTTCCAAAGGGCCACATGAGTATAGGAAGGATTGACAACCCTGCTCACCCTCTTGGCTAAGTACCTTGTATAGTGCACAACCACACTGGGCTGAAGTATTTTACTCTCTCCAGAGCCTTTCACATCAGTCCTCTTTGGATTTAAGTCTCACATGCATCATTCATGGGATGGGGGTGGGGGGTGGGTGGGCAGGGTGGCTGTTGAGGGAGAAGGTGTTTCTATTTCCTAGCTGCTTTATCCTACGAGTTGAATCACATCAAGCAAATGCCAAAGTCCAATTAGTAAAGTTGTCTAGCTCACATTTCCATACTGCAGGCTGTCACTTATGATTGAGTTGTAAAATCAGTTTAGACACATAAGATATCCTTTCTGAATACAAACAGAGTAGAAAAGAATCAGCGAGCATTGTTTCAGACACTATTGATGTTTACATTGGTATGTACCTACTAATTCATGATATCAAATGTAGCTTGCAGTCCAAGTGTGGGTGTAATTAATGGAGAAGCACCTAACTGAGAGGAACCATTCTCTGACACTAGCAGTGTGACCACAGGACAAGATATTTTCCCTTTCTTCTTTTCCATTTCTTATCATAAAAGAAAGAGACAAACTACTGTCTCTAAGGTCCCTATTAAAATTCTATGTAATCTAGGAAAAAGAAATGGAGAGTGGGGATGAGAAGGTGTTCAGTAGGGCAAGAAGGTGAAGTTTGCCCATCACTCTAGAGGAAGGATTCATACATTCTATCTTCTACCAGCCTTGAAGGGGGATAGCTAACATGCTGAGGCCTTCCCTCCCCTTCCCTGAAAGCCTCCAGGAAGGGTTCTGGCTTGGTGTGATGCATGTGAACAGGGGGAGCAGGCACAGCCCAAACCTCTCACCCTCCATTCTATTTCCTTAAAGATTGGTGACAGCAGATGCATCCCTGCTGGCACCGTTTACCTCACCGGGCTGGGGAACTGGTTTTCAGAGCCAAAGGAGACATTAGAGGAAGTATTCCTCCTGTCTTAAGCAGTTTCCTCACTGTAAGATGAGGGAATTGCAATAGATGAGTTCTAAAATTCTCATTTAAAGACTGCCAGGCTCATATTTACCTTGAGGACCTTTCTTTATCATCCTGTGATGCTGTTTTATGGGAATAAATCTGTTGTGGAAGAAAACACAGTCATAAGTATCCATTATAATGACCACTAAACTCCAAGTCTCTAGTCAATCCTTTTATTTGTCTTATTTACCCAGTGAGATGATAACTTTTCTGAGGGCAGGAATTCTATCCTGTTTATAGTTCTCTGACTCTTCTACCGTACCTAGTTTAAGGTCTTGCAAGCAGCTGGCACTTAATATATTTTATTGACTGTTTTAGATAAAATTCAACAGATAATTCCTAATAGAAACAACCTCAACTTGATAAACATGTCTACTAGAACCCTAAACAAGTGTTGTTTTAAAATCAAGAACAAGAGTCGGATGCCTGTTATTGCTGCTGTTCAACCTCATCAAGGAGGTCCTAATCAATACAGTATGAAAAATAAATGGGGCAGAGTTAGGGCTGTGGCTCAGTGGTAGCATGTGTGAGGCACTGGGTTCAATCCTCAGCACCACATATAAATAAAGGTATCATGTCCATCTACAACAAAAAATATTTTAAAAAATAAAATAAATGGAGCATAAGTATTGGAAAGGAAGGAAATGAAACTATATATCAAAATGGATTCTGTTGTCATGTGTAACTAAAAAGATCCAATAAAAAAAATCTATGTAGACAAAATACTAAAATTCAGCCTGGTGTGGTGGCATACACCTATACTCCCAGCAATAGGGGAGACAAGGCAAGAAGATCACAAGTTCAAGGCCAGCCTGGGCAACTTTGAAAGATCCTGTCATAAAATAAAAAATAAGGGCTGGGGTTGTGGCTTGGTGGTAAAGTACTTGCCTAGCATGTGTGACGCACTGGGTTCTATTCTCAGCACTGCATATAAATAAATGAATAAAATAAAGGCCCATCAACATCTAAAAAATATTAAAAAATAAAAATAAAAAAAATAAAAAATAAAAGGGACTGGGAGTGCAGCTCAGTGGTGGAGTGCCCCTGAGTTCAATCCCCAGTACTGCAATCAATCAATCAATCAATCAAATAAAGAAATCACTACAATTCTTCTCAGGCACATTAAGAAGAAATGAATGTATGGCATGAGATAACATGTTCCTAGAATGTTGTAAAGATGTTAATTTTCAAATAATCTTCAAATTCAACGTAGTCCTATTCAAATTCCAAGACAGTTTTTGTTTTTGTTTTACAAAAATCAGCCAACTAACATTTGGTGGAGAAAATATGTAAGAATAGCTGTGAAATGTATGAAAATTTGCCCTACCAAATATGTAGTTTGAAATATGTTATAAAGCAACTGGAATGAAGTGGTGGATACCATAAAGGTGGTATTTTATATCAGTGAAGAAAGAATGAACCATTAAATTAAAATTGTTTTAAAACAACTGGAAATTCACATGGTGGGGGGAGATTTCTTACCTCAACCATACTAAAATAAATCACAAATTCCAGAAGGATTAAAAATATAAATAAATTCTAAAAATCATATAAAATTTTTAAATAAAAATGCAATGTTAGAAAAGCACTAGAAGTATCTGAAATACCTTAATTCCATGAGGTAACAGAGGCCTCTCTAACAAGAGCACACATGGCCACAAGGCAGTGCTGGTGACCGGTGTGGCTTGACTAGAAACACACCTACTCTTCACAGCCCCACACCCTTTCGACTGCATTGTCTTTTTCTTATGGATTTATAAACACTTTTTTTTATACTAAGTATGTTAGTCCTTACAGTGGTTTGCAGGGGGTTTTGCTGTATTTCAATGTTTAGAATATTTCCCAAAGTATACCCAAGGCTCTGGGTTTGATTCCTAGCACATACATGCATGCATAAAATATATGCAAATATCTTAGGATCTCTTGGGTCTGTCTATTACTGGACTCTGTATGCTTCTTCAGATACTGGACTACATGATTCCTCACTGTGGAATTCACATGACACCTCATCTCTCTTCTCTTGAACACCATATTGCCTACTACAGTAGTATCTACTACTACTACCTGCTCCCTGTCTTTATAGAGCTTATCATCTAAGTGGGAAAAGGAAATAATAAAAATATAAATAAACACGAATATAAGGTTGAATTGTACATACAAATTTTGTTTGTTTGTTTTTGTGACCAGGGATTGAACCCAGGGGTGCTTAACCACTGAGCCACATCGCCAGCATTTTTTATGCTTATTTTGAGACAGGGTCTTGCTAAGTTGCTTAAGGCCTTACTAAGTTAACTGAGGCAGGCTTTGAACTGACAATTCTTCTGCCTCAGCCTCCTGAGCCACTGGGATTACAGCTGTGTGCCACCCCACCCAGCTATACATACAAATTTATAAATCAGTATAAAAGTTTACAGAAATTTCAAGAAAGGCCACATGCCACCCAGAGATGGTAGGCAGGTCCTACCATCTGTGCAATGGCCAGTGATAATCTAACCAGAGGCTTTTGCAAACTGACCCCATGCATAAGCACCTCTTAGGCTCAGAAATTTGACTCTGTGATAAGAGAGCACTTACTTCTTCCTTTCTGAAAAGTCTCACCTTATGGATACCACAGGACTGACCCAAAACCAGAATACCAGATAATGACCTGACAGTAAGAAATACTTCTGTTCCACAAACAGAACATCTGTCTACACCACAAGGGAATTGCTTCTTTGTAGAGATGCCTTTGGGGCACACTCAAGCACAATAGGAAAGCTACTTGGTGAGAACAGAATTAGAACAGAAGGGCTGAGGTGGACAGATCCATCCATCTTTCCTATGGCCAGGGGTTGCCTGGTCAGTGGAATTGACTCCACACCTGCCCAGGGAGCCATTGCTACTCTAGTAAAATGTTAGGATGGGCTCTACTCAAACCAGTTTCTTTCTCATCTTTTCTGTGCTTTTAGTACTGACCAGCTCCTGTAGACAAACATGTTTTTCTTTTCTTCTTTTGGTACTGGGGATCAAACCCCAGGGTGCTCTACCACTGAGCCACTTTCCCAATTTTATTTTTCTATTTTGAGAAAAGATCTTGCTAAGTTGCATAGAGGGGCCTCAAATTTGTGATCCCCCCTGCCTCAGACTGCTAAGTCATTGGCAGTATAGGTATGTGCCACCACTCCTGGTCTGGACGAATGTTTCTGAAGATATGTTAAGACAGTCAGGTTCTACTCAAGTCTGAGCCATCTGATCCTTATATATCTCTGGTCTACTCCATTAAGTGTTGGTTTTGATGTTTCTCCTATAGCCATTTTTTAAAAAATTGTTTACCAAAATTTTAAGTTCTGAGGTGAGGGTCAAAGGTTCACTATAGCCGCAAGAAATGGATACAAATCTCATAGTTGGCATAGGCCCAGAAGAACTGGAGTGTTGGGAGAAGGCATTATAAAGAAAGATGAACTTGGTTGGCTTTTGACAGATTCATGAAACAGACATGGTGAAGTAGGGAATTTTAGATGGGCAAGGACAGGCATGGTGTGATTGGGGTATGTGGAGGGGTTCCTTTGGCTGCAATGGAGGGCTGCCATGACAGTAGAAAAGGTACTTTTCTACTTGGGTGGTACTTGGGTGGTTGAATTGGGAGGGTAGAATCAAGATTGTCAGCTTATTAATGGACTCTTTTAACATTCTAGCACCTGCCTATTGAGAAAAGTGATAAACCATCATGTAAGCAAACAAAAGGCAAACAGAAGTGAGCACCAGAAACACACTGCTGTCACTATGGCCTGCTCTGGAGTAGCCTGATGAGAATTCAGCTGCAGTGCCTTAACTGAACACGCACTTAGACATGCCTCACACACTGGAGGAGGAGGTGGCTACGTGGATCCACTGAGTCTATAAGATAGCACTTTTATCTAAGAGTGCTATCTTAGCAATCTTTATCTAAGAGTGCTATCTTATAGACTCAGTGGATGATGAGTCCACTGAGGGTGATGACTACTCCTTGAGAATGAAGTCACCTCTTGTCATTTCAGCAGTAAGGAAAGAAATTAGTGATAGAATGGGAGTGATTAGTGAGTACATCAAATTGTGGACATGGTTTTGGGTTGGGTAAATTTTGCTATGTCATCTCTGGCCATCTTAGTCTTAATTTCTCAAGAAATTATGGCTCATTCTCTTGGTTTCAATTTCTCAGATATGTCCTGGAAATGAGGTTCCTTTAAAAATCCATGGAGCTGGGCACAGTGGCACACACCTGTAATCCCAGTGGCTCGGGAGGCTGAGGCAGGATCGCAAGTTCAAAGCCAGCCTCAGCAACTTAGCAAGGTCCTAAGCAACTTAGTGAAACCCTGTCTCAAAATAAAAAATAAAAAGAGCTGGGGATATTGCTCAGTGGTTAAGCACCCCTGCGTCCAATCCCTGGTACTTAAATAAATAAATAAATAAATGAAAATCCCTGGAATATATTTTTCAATAAAAGAACAAAGCATAACTCAGTGTTAGTGACTGAAGAGAAATGTCAAGTAGTAGCAGGGGAAGGAGTGCTGATTTTTCAGGGCATAGGTTCTGAATCTATTACAATGATAAGCTGTATTCTGGAAACCTGAATTGTTGTCCTTACCTCAATGAGACAGAAAATTATAATCAAGATCATCACTACTACAGTCACAGATATTGCCAAGATGAGTTTGTTGTTATAACCATATCCTGGAACTCCTTTTGTGAGCTGAAAGAAAGAAAGAAAAAGAGTAAATTTTGTTAAGTAAAAAAAAGATGGGAAAGGATGGAAGTTAACTATTCAAAATTTCCATTCTTCCAGGGGAATAGCAGTTTCTTAGAGAAGTTTCTTAAAGAACATACCAAATCTAATATGTTACATCTTATTATCACACATCTTTTTGTCTGTTGTTTATCTGTGTGTTAAGTCCACCTTATTCTCTACTGGTACAAAATGGGGATCTCTGTCTTGGCCAAAGTTATGTGGCCAAGACAAGATGTGGACTAGAAGTCCCTGATCTTCCTGCTTGGGTGCTTCCATTGCATACCCTAAGTGATGGAAAAGTCTGGGCTTCTTGTTCGATAGTGCCCTCACCTCACTTGTCTCCTCATGCTCTTTTGTTTCACCCTGGGCTTCTGTGCTCTCATTGATATAGTTCTCAGTTTTCCACTGGTCTGTATCCCATTCAGCCTTGGACACCTTGATTTCTTGCTGCTCACTGAGAAGCTTCATCAGGAGGCCTGTTCTGGAGATGAGCTTGGCACAGGCCAGTTGCACATAGGGCTCAGAGCAGTCCAATTTCAAAGTCCGGATAACATGAGAAATGAGCCTTCTCACATCATTGTTGGGGATGAGGGACCTTAGTTGCTGGTTTAGCTGAATTTCAAACTGATCACCTGGGGATGCCGTCAGTGGGAAAGATAAGTCTTCAGGCTTGGGTTGTGAATCAGTGTTGGCATTGAGGTATTCCCACTGTGTCTCATTGGTTTGTTGAACAGTTGGCATTATGTTGAACGCAGTCACAGCGTTATCGGTGTTATCCGCAGAATCTGCAGAAGGGCTCTCAAAGGTTGCATTTTCAGAGGTAGCTTCTTCTAAAACAGTAACATTTGTTTCAAAAACAGCTCCTTCAGGAGGAATTTTTGCAGTTTGGTTTTCTACAGGAAGGCTTTCTATAGGTTCTGAAAGAGCATATAATCCTGAGAAAGGATTCTCCTGAGAATCCAGGTCTCCTGAATATGAAAAGGCCCCTCGTGAAGGGGAATTTATGAGGCTCCTTACTGCAGAGAATGGGAGCCTCTTGCCAAGCATCATTCTACTACTGTGCGAACTATCCTTTTTGAACTTTCGACTCACTTTGGTCTTAGGTATTTTGTGGGCTGCAGAAGGGTAAGTTCTATGAAAGGTGTGAGTTTTTTTGGACCGTATGACTGGTTGTTCAGCCTTCATGCCTTTAACTCTAGCATTTGCATCTTCTAGTACAAAAAGGGTATAGGTTAAGTCTTTTGTCTTGTTTTTATTCTCAGGCTGCAATTTTGAAATGGGGGAGGTGGAGGACTTGCCCATGGAGTACTGTTTCAGGAAAGAAGAGACTGCTGCCTTGTGTGCATTCGTAAATGAAGGTTCCAGGAGGGAGTTCGCCACTAACTTCCTGGGCCTCCGCACCACGTGAAGCTGCTCCAGCTCCCTTGGGATTGGTCTCCTGAGCCTTCTTTCTTGGGCAACATTCTCCACAAGTGGCTGGGCACTCTGTTTCCTCCCCTTGCTCTGTTTTCTCATTTCATTGAAGTGCCTTTTCCGTATGCCCTTAGGCCCCTTGAGGACTCTGTTCACTCTCTGCAGCCTTTTCTCTATACTCTCAATCTCTGCCAGCTTGTTTTCCTGTGGTTGGGCATTTTCCAATTTCTTTTGAAAGATTTGGCGTTTAAATTTGGGACCTAAAAGACTAGACTGCATAAGCATGGCAGTTTTCTCTTTTTTTTTAACTTCATCAATTTTTTCCTGAATTTCTGCATCTAACAAATTTTCCAGAAAATAGAGCTTCTTTAATTTGTTTTTGTAAGTTGAATTGTTGGATGCAGGTGAAAGAGATGGGTTCTTTGTATTGTTCTTCAAATACTCCATGGCATTATCTCCATCTTGTACATTTGAAAAAAGCAGTTTAATGAATGGTAATAATGTGGACTCTACGTCTTCTAGATTTCCCTCTGAGAAATATGGCAATATGTAATTTAATGCACTAATAACATCGCTTTCATCATTGAAGTCTAGCTGCTCATTTAAGAATCCCGAAAAGGTGACACCATTTTTATCTGAAGCTGGCCTTTCAGGCTCAATAGTCAGCTCAGTGCTGGTGTTCTTCTTCCGGGCCTGTAACACCTTCATGAATGCTCCTTCTGCATTCCCTACAGATGCTTCTTGAACTGTCAAAAAAGAAGAGACTGCTTTTGATAACAGAAGACTGATGGACAGCTTTTTGACAGTCCACAGCCATACATCCCAGTCAAATATTTGAGTGTCATTTAGAAGGAAGAAAAATAATTTCACACTTAAACCTATGAAATGGCAATAACAAAAAGAGAAAAAGACATCTTTTTGACAAAGTGCTACTTAACTTAGAATATTCCATACTGTGAAGTACAGGAACTCTGTTTAGGACAGCCAATTGCCCAGTACTCAATAAAAACCCAAGACTGGAAGAGAAATATTCATCAGCTCTGTGAGCCTCTCTGCAGATCAGCTGTGTTTCCTTACATTCCCATACCCCATGCTGTCCCCGCTCAGAGGCAGAGGGGCACAAGGCTTCCTCCTTCCACCTGTTCAGTGTGCCAAGCATGTTCTGGATGATCATGACAAAGGACAAAGCTACTTTGGTGAGAAGCCTGCCCTGTTTCATATTAGATGTGAAATCTAATAATTCTAGCTTTACTTGGGGAATCATCCAAAGCTTCACTATATGAGGTCACGTATACCATTGTGTAACTGGGTTTTTCTTTTTCCTTTTTTTTGATACCTGGATTGAACCCAGGGGCACTTAACCACTGAGCCACACCCACAGGTCTTTTTATTTTTTATTTTGAGGGTCTCGCTAAACTGCTTAGGGTCTTGCTAAGTTACTGAGGTCGGCTTTGAACTTAGAATTTCCTGTCTCAGCCTCCCAAGACACTGGGATTGCATTCTACCACACCAGGCCATAGCTGGTTTCTTTCCCAGGAGAACTAAAAGTATTTTTGGTGTGGTAAGGGTCAGAGAAGGAAGTAAGGATGGTGAGAAAGAATGTGGGCTAGAATTGAGCACAAAGAAGACCTGGGCACAAAGCTACAAGCCCTTGACACCTCTGATCTTGTTTTCCTTAGTGGAGGTGAAAAATACTTGTTCTCTGGGGGAAAAGGAAATAATGTAATTAGTGAAAATTTATTTTGAAAAATAAGTTACATTGTTTATAAGTAGCAAAGTGCTATTAGTTATTATTTGCCCAAGATCATTGGTAGAGACCTATTTTAAGCTATTTGTTTATTTAGTTTTTTTTTCCTTTTAATGTGATGCTGAGAGTTGAACCCAGTGCCTCACACATGCTAGGCAAGTGCTTTACCACTGAGCCACAACCCTAGCCCTGTTTAAGCTATTTGGATATGAAAGCAATCACATTTTGGAAGTCATGAAGTTAGTGCTAAAAAACTTAATATAGAGAAAAACATTTGAAAGCACATGAGTTACCTGTGGATAAGAAAGGTTTGAGATTCAAAGAAGTTAAGAGTTGGATGGCCTAGATGGAATATCTGGTTATAGAATCAGAAAGTCCTAGACTTCAAATAAAATATTTATTCTCTTTTATAAAGTTATCAAAACAAAACAAAGTAGATCTATGTGTGCCCTGTAAGGGAGAGGACACTTGAGACCTAAGGAAGAAAAATCCAGCTTCCTAACTGCATTGTACTATGTAAGTTACCACTGGAAGACAAAGCACCAAGCAGAAAGCCCTAGATGCCACGTGTGGCCATTAATGTTATTCATTCTCCCTTCCACTCCTTTCTCTTGGTCCTTAGGCAAATGGAATAGTTATATTATTAAATTATAGTGGAGAACCTGACTTAGCAAGAGAGCAATTCAGAAACTTAGGGATTTGAATTCTAGACAAAGGAATAAAAATAAAGCAATTTCATCATTAGTTTGAAAAATCTATGATCACCAGTAAAAAGTTGAATAACAAAACAAATAAAAGTTGAAACATTTCTCATCAGGCAGTTCAGACTCACGGCAGCGTGTATTATTTGTCCGACATGCACTGTCACATCGCAGCTTCACTGTCTTGCAGATAACTTCAATATTATTTTTAAATTGGCAGAGGCAGCAGGCCATATGGCTAGGTAAGATCCTATAAATGAAACACAGATGATTAAATTAATGGAAAAGGAGTTCTTGGGTAGTAGAAGAGCATCCCAAGGCTACCACAGGGCAGTGCAGAAAGGAGTTGATACATATAGCCTGGACAAGTTGGGAAGAAACCAATGGCAAACTGCTTTTATTATTATCATTAGTTTTTGGACCAGGGATTTAACCCAGGGGTGCTTAACCACTGAGTCACATCCCCAGCCCTTTTTATTTTTTATTTTGAGACAGGGTCTTACTAAGTTGCCTAGGCACTAAGTTGCTGAGGCTGGCTTTGAACTCACGATCCTCCTGCCTCAGCCTCCTGAGCAGGCGTGGATTGCAGGCGTGCGCCAAGGCACCCAGCATACTGCTCTTGAATACCGTAAATCAATTGGAAGGAGGAGAGAGGGGCCCACCAGAAGGGTAAGCATGGCAGTGGCTGTGGTAGGCCTCAATAAAATAGAAATTAGAATTGGGTGACATTAAGAAGCATCGCCTTTCAACTCAAAGTCTTGCTGTGGGTTAGGCGTACACAGGAAGGTAGACTTCTAAAAAGGGTCTGAATATGTCTCCAACTACTGGAGTCCATTTCTCAATTCCTGTTGGGATTGCTAACTGTTAGACATTACTCTGGGCATAAAAAACACCTTAATTCAACTCACATTGTGTGGTTAAACAATAGCAGAGATCACATTGGCCAATCTGGACACTTTGAATATGTAAAAGAATAAAGAGACCTGGGGAGGGGGGTGAAGGTTAGCGGTACATGTATGCCTAGCATGCTCAGGGCCCTGGGTTTGACCCTCAGTCAAATAAATAAATAAATAAATAAATAAATAAATAATAACATAAACTAAAGAAGAATCCATGAATTCATAATGATATTCAAAAAGAAAAGGAGGGGGGCTTTTAAAAGAATAATGCCAGTGCTGGGTATGGTGGTACATACCTATAATCCCAGCAACTTGGGAGGCTGAGGCAGGAGGATTACAGGTTTGAGGCCAGCCTCAGCAATTTAGCAAAGTCCTAAGCAACTCAGTGAGACCCTGTCTCAAAATTGAAAAAAATAAGTGGCCGGGGTTGTGGCTCAGTGGTGGAGCACTTCCCTAGTATGTGTGAGGCACTGGGTTCAAGCCTCAGCACCACATAAAAATAAATAAAATAAAGGTCCATCAACAATTAAAAATACATATATTAAAAAAATAAAAATAAGTAAAAAGGGTTGGGGATGTAGCTCATGGTAAAACATCTCTGGGTTCGATCCCCAATACAGAAAGAAAAAAAAAAAGAATAATGCCAACTAGTAAATGTAGAAGGAATGCTAGAATTAGAAAAGTGTCATTTTGCAACCACCAATGTAATAATTGATTCAGACAAGAATTATCACTAATGTGCATTTGGGTGAAAAGATGTTTGAGTGTAGGAAATTATTACCCCACAGGTTACTTATTAATTACCAAACAAAAAAATAACTACAATGAGAAGGTCTGAAATGGTACAAGTTATCATACTTAGTATTATGGGCCACCTGAAATCACAAAGTAGCAAGAATGTAGTATCCTTCCCAAAAATGTTTAACCTTAATTAACTCATGAGGAAACAGGCAAATTCACATTGTTGACAATTTATAAGACAATGGTCTTAGATGCCTCAAAAGTGATAATGTCACAAAAGACAAGGAAAAAAAAAAAAAAGAAAGAAGGAAAAGATTTAGGTTAAAGGAAATAGACACAACATGTAATACCTGATCTTTCACCCTGAATCAAAACAAAACAGATTTAAAGAATGTTATTTTTAAAAATAATCTTGCCAAGATAGAATGACAAAGGCCAGTTTGAAACAACCATCTGAAACAACCAAAAAAGACAAAATATGTGAAACAACAGTTTCGAGACATTAGCTATCAAACAATCAAGGACAGTAATCACAAAGAAATGGGAAATAAATGAAGCAAATCCCAGTTGACTGCTTTGGGGGTATTTCCAGGCCACGGTGCAGAAGGGGAAACAGGCCACAGCTGGCATCCCTCAGAGGGACGGGAAAGTACTGATCAGGTGTGGGGAAACCACTCAAGGCTGGGAAGAGAACTATCACAGGGTTAGAGAAAAAAGCAACTGAATATCACAGTGGGTTGGGAAGAGTAACTGCTTCCATAAGCCAGCCTGGAAAACCTCTTGATTCATAGGGCCTGGGGATACTTGGAAAGGTCTTACCTCAGTAGTTGTGAATAATGAGCTTTAGACTGAAGGTTAGTTTTGCCCCATCTCACAAATTTTAAAAGTTCGACCCAATAAGAGAAAATTGTTTTGAGTAAGATAACTTCACCTAGAATGTGCTCAAACATATGTATAAGAATACAAAAACAAATCCCAGCAGCTTTGGAGGCTGAGGCAGGAGAATCACAAGTTTGAAGCTGGCATCAGTAACTTAGCAGGGCCCTAAGCCACCTATTGAGACCCTGTCTCAAAATAAAAAATAAAAAGGGCTGGGGATGTGGCTCAGTGGCTAAGTGCCCCTGGGTTCCATCCCTGGTATGAACAAAACAATAACAACAACAACAAAAACCCTAAAAAATTAAAATTCACAATGTTCAAAATCAAATTAAAAATTACTAAGCATGCAAAGAAGCAAGGACCTATGAGCTATGAGGAAAAAAGCAATCAATCAAAACCAACCCAGAACTTAACACAGATGTTAGAATAAGCAAAGACTTAAAACAGTTTCTATTCATGTGTATGTTATATGTTGAAAACTTACAGACTGAGACTAGCTACAGGGAAGAACACTTTTCCTGTCCAAGGCATACCAGGCAGAACCCACTACTCTGGGTAATTGAGAAGGTTGGTTGGTAATGAGCACTGACTATCCAGGGAGGAAGGCATCTAACTGACATGGGAGAGATCCACTGGCAGATGATGCAGGAGGCTGAGGAAAATGAGACAAGAGCAGAAACCAAGGGATATGACAACAGGAGGAAGGGAAGTTAATCCAGGAGGTGACCTGACAAAAACTAAGGAGCAGAGTACTAAATGAAGGGCCCTTTTCCATACTACTCTGTGTAACTCCTCAACTAACCTTAGCATAAGAGTAAGTTCTATATAGCTTGTCATATAGGACAGGAGAACGGCAGAAACTAAGCAGCACTAAATGGTACAATGAACTGTCACAATAGGGCCTTACAGAAATATTTTCAAAACTGAAAAAAAAACCTAACTCAAAATGGATCACAGACTTAGATCTAAGTACGTAATTTAATTTCTGGAAAAAACCAAAGGAGAAAATCTTTGAGACTGCGAATTAGACAATGGGTTAGATCTTAAAGAAAGATATCTTAGGCAGGACATAAACACAAACCCTCCAAGAAAAACTTGGTAAATTACAGTTCATCAAAACTAAAAAATTTAAAACTTTTGCTCTTCAGGAGAAGAAAGACAAAAGAGCAAAAAGACAAACTACCACAAGAGAAAAGATATTTACTAAACACATATCTGAGAGAAAGGACTTGTATCCAGAGTATATAAACCACTTTTAAAACTCAATAAGATAAATATCCAGTTAAAATGTGGAAACAGATTTGAACAGATACTTCATTGAAGAAGAAATGTGCACATAGATATTAAACATCATCAGCTATTAAAGAAATACAAATTAAAACCACAATGAGATACCACTACATTCCTACTAGTAAGAAGACTAAAATTAAAACAAAAACAAAAGAACAACTTGAAACAAGGATTAGATGAAGATGTGGAGAAA
This sequence comes from Glaucomys volans, assembly GCA_020662805.1. Classification (NCBI taxonomy): domain Eukaryota; kingdom Metazoa; phylum Chordata; class Mammalia; order Rodentia; family Sciuridae; genus Glaucomys; species Glaucomys volans. The sequence goes on from JAJEJO010001726.1 coordinate 117,622, forward strand.
CTGCAATTCTTCTATACTGATGGTAGATATGCTAAGGATTGTACTAAGTGAAAGATGCTAAAAATCTACTCCTAGATGATTTTATTTATAAGATCTTCTGGAAAAGGGGAGAAAAGGTAAAACCATAGGGAGAGATAAAAGACTGCTGGTTTGCAGGGGCTGGTGGTGGAAGGAGCGGATGAACGCAAAGGGATGTGAGGGACTTTTCTTGGGGTGACAAATGCTCTATATCAGGAATGTGGTGGTAGTTATATCACTATACAAACTCATCACACTGCACTTACGTGTGAATCTCATTACATGAAAATCATACCTCAATAAACTTAAGAAAATAATAAAAGAAACCTAAAAAATACCAAGTAAAGTAAATATAAAAAAAATAACTTACAGTTTTTCCAATTCGAGAGTCATCAGGAGGATGTTCTCAACTGTTGAAAGTGATACTTGTGTTGTTCCCATGTCTCTGAAAGAGAAAGCCGAGGTATCTGTGGTGAACCCCAATATGAATAGTCTGTACTTTAAAAGATATTTCAAGGACATGTGAGACTCCTATTTTGGCTTCTCTATAAAACAAACTGCCTCAAGAGTTTATTTCTCACAGAAGATAATTTCCATAAAGCTCTTATTGATGATACTTAAGTTTACTATTTGCATCATCAAATTAATGACATTGGCATTGAATAACAGAACCTATATCTTTTTTTTTTAAGCATCATCTTACTTTTCATTTTCATATTGTATTCTTCTCTCTCTCTCTCTCTTAGGTAATATACACTATTCCTCTTTGTCTTCTGGGATAAATGATATTCCTACACATGTTTACATGTTCCATATCTGTATGTGTTCTTGAATACTGCTGCCCTCCCGATGGCTGTCTTGCCCCATGATACATCCTTTCTTAACTCTTCTTTACCACAACATTTTTCTCCAGTAACTAATTAAAATTAAAATTATGAGTTTTTAGTCTTAATAAAAAATACTTAACCTCTGATGAAGTAAACAAGAAGAGCAGAAATCATATCTTGACTTTAAAATTATTGTAATACTTACAGATATTTTAATGCTGGCAATTTAAAAAGATGTGAATCTTCAACAGTTGTCAGAGGATTACGACTGAGAATTCTGAAAAATGCAATGGAATTAAAATTATATTTTCAACATGCATGAGACTACATGAAAAGCTTCTATTCTTTTTTTTTGTATAGAACTTAAATGTTAAAAAATCATTTTGTCTTTATCTATAAATTACCCTTAGAGAGGCTGGCGTTGTGGCTCAGTGGTAGAGCACTTGCCTAGCATAAGTGAGGCACTGGGTTCCATTCCCAGGACCACATATAAATAAATGAATAAAATAAAGGTCTAGCCGGGCGCGGTGGCGCACGCCTGTAATTCCAGCACTTGGGAGGCTGAGGCAGGAGGATCTCGGGTTCAAAACCAGCCTCAGCAACTTAGCGAGGCCCTAAGCAACTCAGTGAGACCCTGTCTCTAAATAAAATACAAAATAGGGCTGGGAATGTGGCTCAGTGGTGGAGTGCCCCTGGGTTCAATCCCCAGTACCAAAAAAAATAAAAAAATAAAAAAATAAAATAAAATAAAGGTCTAATAACATCTAAAAATATTTTTAAAAATTACCCTTAGAATTCATAAAGCACTGCTCCTTTGGGAATTACCCAGCTCTCTAGAAGATAAAGTAGAAAAGAGAAAGAAAAAGAAAAAGGAGGGGAAAAAGTAGACAGCAAAGAAAAAAAATATGCCAAAGAATTTTCAGGTCAAAAACCCTAGAAGTAACTACACTAGTAGGAAAGCCTTTGCCCTGAAGGAAACACTATTTTTAGTGCCTCCCATAGTTGAAGGTGTTTGTCTTTCATTTTTAGAAATGTACAACAATTCATGATCTAATTCACTTAGATAAGAAAAAATATAGGACCAATTCCTTGGCTTGGAAGTCAAAGAAAAAGGGATGAAGCTGGGCGGAGGAACTGGCTGAAGTCACGCCCAGCACGCACTGTGCCTTACTCCTCCCTCACATCACAGCCCTGGTCACCTGCATGTGAGCACCTGCTTACTTGTCAGCTCCTTGAGGGCAGGGATCTCATCTTATTGTCATTGTTATTCCTCTGATGATACAGTGCCTAAAATTCTCTCGGTATTTAATAAATGTTTGTTGAATAAACAACATTTTGTTTACATGTCAATGAAATGAATAAATTCTTTTTTAAAATTTTTATTTTAATTTTTAAATTGTATTTGTTGTAATTAGTTGTATATGACAGAATGCATTTATACATTTTGATAGATCATACATAAATGGAGTGTGATCTCTCATTTTTCTCTTTTTGAGGTGGGGGTCTCACTATGTTGGGCAGGCTGGCCTTGAACTCCTGGACTCAAATGATTTTCCCACCACAGCCTCTGGAGTAGCTGGGACTATAGGCATGTGCCCAACACCAGAAATGAACTTTTTTTTTTTTTTTTTTTGTACATGGGATTGAACGAGGGGCACTTTACTATTGAGCGATATATCCAGCCCTTCTTATTTTTTTATTTTGAGACAGGGTCTTGATAAGTTGCCCAGGTTGGCCTCAAACCTGCTGAAGCTTGCCTCAAACTTGCAGTCCTCTTGCCTCAGCCTCCTGAGTCCTAAGACACCCAGTGTAAATTCACTTTTTATACAAATTTTAACTTTAAAATACCGAAAGAGATTTTTTTTCAAGTCATTAAAGCAAACTATTAGAAAACAAAAAAGAGAAAAGAAACAGGAAAAAAAAGAAAAAGAAAATCTGCCTTTAGCTTAACTCTATTCAAGAATCATTAGTGTATTTCTACAGAACATTTTTTTTTGGGGGGGGCAATACCTGAAATAGAACCCAGGGGCACTTAGCCACTGAGCCACATCTCCTACCATTTTATGTTTTGACATAGTTGCTGAGGCTGGCTTTGATCTTGTGATCCTCCTGCCTCAGACCCTGAGCTACTGGGGTTACAGGTGTGTGTGACCATGCCCGGCTAGAACATTTTTTTAGTTGGTTCTTTATAGTTATTCATAACATTTTAGGATTCATTTTAACATAATTATGAAAGCATGTAATATAATTTGCAGTCCCCAGTACTTCCCCATCCCTCCTTTCCTACCTTCCTGTTCTCTCCCTTCTACTCCCACTGATCTTTCTGCTATTTACTTATAGTTTTTAAGAATATAATTATTATAGCTAACACCTACTAGGCTGTCAGGCATCTATGATCAGCATTTCACATTTAATCATCATAATAAGCTTATGTGGTGAATGTTATCATGACCCCATTTTACAAATGAAGAAACTGAGGCACAGAGAGGTTATATAACTTGTTCTAGGCCACCAAACTAGTAAGAAGCAAAGCTGGAATTTGAACTTAGTTTTGACCCCAACACCTGTATGAAGAAAAAAAAAAAAGGTTTAAGATAGCTGTTACTTTAATCTTAACTTTGAGAGGACTAAATACAGGAATGCCTTTGTAAACTTCATCTGCTCATCTGGAAAAGCCTCTATGAGAATTATGCTTTTATTTCTTTTCCCTAAGTATTTCCCAAGATTAAATAATTAGCCCACAGAAGTTGAGACTTTAGAAATTTAAAACCTTGTTATAGATGACATCAGTAAAAATAGTGGAGTAAGGACATCTGAAAATACATCCCTCCACAAAGGTAACAACAACAAAAAAATGGCAAACATGGTCAAAATCACCTTTTCCCGTGATTTGGAAATTTAACCAAAGGCTTGCGTAAACTAAGAAGTATTTATTCCAGAAAAACAACTAATTCCTATGAGGATGAGGAGATTTGTGTTGTTTTAACCATTCCTCACTCTTTAGCTCAGTGGTAGCCTTGAAAGCAGCCCCTATCTATAGTACTAGAGGGGCAGATGGAGTGGGGTTCCTTCAAAGACTCATTCCCAGTAAATTAGAGGTCCCCTGGAAGGCCTTATGTGAAAGGTTTGTTTTTGTTTGACCTGATGGAGAGCTGTCTACTGCTAAAAGCCTTTCTCTGGAAAGTATTTCTGGAAAACGATTATAGAAAGTATTTTAACTACGGCAGCTTCATGAGACAATGGATAACAGATGGAACCCAAAAATAGTTCAAGCAAAAAGCTTAATAGAAATGTTGAAGAATAAGACGTCCATAGAAACTTCGAGATATTCCAACATAAACCTGGGAAACTGAAAGACCATGAGATACATGCCTGGGAATCTGGGACACCACACATACGTAGGAATGTGAACATAAGCAGGAAAAATACTGAGAAGACTCTGAAATTCTCAACCCTGATATTGAGGTTCTGTACAAGTAGGAAGTAAAAGCTGAGGCAGAGCTACAGACTAAGACTGCCTGGCTTGGTCCTATAGGCATGACCCAACATGCACACAGAGCCCCTTAGCAAACACTGGAAGACTATTGGTTCTACACATTTAATGAATTCTCTGTTCAATCATTAACTGAAAGTTAAGGTAACTAAGCAGAGACTTCAGTGGCCCCACTTGACAAGGAGTACTGACATTACAGAATTAATTTAGCAAAGTCCCTAAATAAACAATTAGGAGCTATTACAATAACCAGCAATAAAATCAAACCTTTAGGATGGAAATCTGGTTTCCAGAATTGCTACATTATAGTATTTAAAATTTCTAATTTTCAATAAAATGATTGAGAGATGCAAGGAAATAAATTGTGACCCAAAAATGGGGAGGAAGGAAATGGGGGAAATCAGTAGAAAATGTCCCTGAGGAAGCCCAGGCATGGGACTTACTTATGAGGTAGAGATTTAATTCAGCTATTTTAAATATGTTAAAAGAGAAAAAGAAACCATCTAGTATGGGAGATTAAAGGAAAGTATGAGAACAGTGAGTATAGTCCCCAGTATTTCAAGAAGAAAAAAAGGTTCAATCCATTAAGAACATACAACGATTATAAATATATATATATATTTATATGCATTCTAACAAGAGTCCAAAAATACATGAAACAAAAACTGACTATTCGAGAAATAGAAAATTCAACTAAGGTAGCTAGAGACTTCAATATGCTACTTTAAATAATGAATAGAACAACTAGACAGAAGATCAGCAAATAAATAAAAGACTTGGATATCAACCATCAACCAACTAGAACTATCTTTTCAAGTGCACATAGAACATTCTCCAGAACAGACCACATGTTAGACTATAAGACAAGTATCAAATTTAAAGTGACTAAAATGATATAAAGTATGTTCTCAAACCAAAATGGAATGAAATCAGAAATTAGTAACAGCAGTTTGGGAAATTCATAAATATGTAGAAATTAAACACATAAATAACTGAAGATTCAAAGAAGAAATTACAAGAGAAATTAGCAAATATTTTCACATCAATGAAAATGAAGACACAATGTACCAAATGCTTATGAAATCTAGTTAGAGCAATGCTCAGAGGAAAATTTATAGATGTACATGAAAATATGAAAAAAAATCTGTGAAAAAACTTAAAAAAAACCCCCCATCAAACTAAATCCAATGCAAGAAGGAAGGAAGAAAATAATATAGAGCAGAGGAAGGAAGAAAGGAGGGAAGGGAGAAAGAGAATAAAAAACAGTAGACAAAATCAACATAACCAAAAACTGGTTCTTTGAAAAGATCAACAAAAACTGACAAATTTTAGTTCATGGGCAGGGGGTGGGGGGGAGACTCAAATTACTAAAATCAGAAATGATCAGGAATGAAAGAGGTGGTACTATTACTGACCTTACAGACAAGGAATGGATTATAAGAAAAAACTGTGAACAATTTGTATGCTAATAAATTAGATAACCTGGACTAAATACATACACTCCTAGAAATGGATTTGAGAACAAACAGAAAATCTGAATAGATCTATATTAAGAGATTGAGTGATCAAAAAACTTTTCAAGAATGAAGAGAACTTTTTCCCCTCCTCTTTGTTGAGACATAGAAAAGCTCAAAACCAGAAGGCTTCATTGGTCAATCTACCAAATATTTAAAGACTTAACACCAACCCTCATAAAGTCTTCCAAAATATAAATAAAAGTACATTTCCTAACTTATTCTATGAGTCAGTATTGCCCTAATCCCCAAACTGTATGAAAACATCACAATAAAATTATGAATCAATATCTCTCATGAATATAGGTGTAAAAATCCTCAAAATTCTAGCAAATTCAACAGAGAATATAAAAAGCAATTTACACCATGACCATGTGGGATTTGTCTCAGAATGCAAGGTTGGCTTCACAAATAGAAATCAATCATTGTAATACATATTAATATAATAAGAGAAAAGAGTTGATACAGTAAAAACATTAAAAATGCTTTCATTATAAAAAAGGTCAACAAACTAGGAATAGAAGGGAGTATCTTTTCAAGCTAACCGAGGGCATTTAAAAAAACCCCATGCTAACATCAAACTTAATGGTAAAGACTGAAAGCCTTCCCCTTAAGATCAAGAACAAAGCAAGGATATCTGCTATTACCACGTCTATTAAACATTGTATTGGACGTTCTAGCCAGGGCAACTTGACACTGGGAAGAAAGAAATAAAACTATATATGCAGATGACATGATCTTACATGCAGAAAACTATTACAAATACACAGGAAAATAAAAACCTAGTACTAATGAGTTCAGCAAGGTTGTAAGGCACAGATCATTGAGCAAAAAATTAACTGTGTTTCTGGGTTTAAGGGGTAGTTCAGTGGTAGAATGCTTCCCTAGCATGTACAAGATCCTCAGTACAAGGAAAAAAATCTGTATTTTTACACAATAGCAATGAATAATTCACAAATGATACTGAGAAAACAATTTTGTGTGTAATAGTGTTAGAAAGAATAAAATACCTAGGAATAAATTTAACCAAAGAGGTACAAGACTTACACACTGAAAACTAAAAAACATGGTTGAAAGAAGTTATAGAGTGTCTAAATAAATGGAAAGACATTCTGCATTAATGAATCAGAAGACATTACTGTCAAGATGGCACTATTCACTGGGAGTGGGGGTGCATGTATACAATCCCAGAGGCTTGCAGGAGAATTGCAAGTTCTAGGTCAGCCTCATCAACTTAGTTAGGCCCTCTCTCAAAACAAAAAATAAAAAGGGGCTGGGAATGTGACTCAGTGTTTAAGGGCTCCTGGCCTCAATTCCCAGTACCAAAAAAACAAAACAAAACAAAAAAAGCACTATTCTCCAAAAGGTTTCAGTGCATTTCCTCTCAAAATCCAAGCTGGCTAGGCTAGGGACATAACTTAGTGGTAGAACTCTTGCCTAATAGGCATGAAGCTCTGGGTTCAAACCTCAACATTGGGGTCATGGTGGGAATCCAGCTGGCTTCTTTCTAGAAATTGACAAGCTAGTTCTAAAATTCATATGGCAACCAACCTAGATGTCCTTCAATTGATGAATGGATAAACAAACTGTGGTACAAATACATAATGGAATATTACTCAGCCATAAAGAAGAATAAAATTATGGCATTTGCTGGTTAATGGATGGAGTTGGAGAATATCATGCTAAGTGAAATCAGCAAGCCCAAAAAAACAAAGGCTGAATGTTTTCTCTGATAACTGGATGATGATACATAACCAGGGGAGAGTGGTGGTGGTGGGGGCAGCAAGAGCATAATGGAGGAACTTTGGATTGTGTAGAGGGAAATGAGGTGGGAGGAAGTGGGGGAAGGAAAGATAGTGGACTGAGACAGACATTATTACCCTATGTACATGTATGATTACATGAATGGTTTGAATCTACATTGTGTACAACCATAGAAATGAAAAGTTGTACCCCATTTATGTACAATGGCAGTCTTTAAAAGGCAGTCTTTAAAAATAAAAATGGGAAAAAATATATATACACCCCAAATCCATGCCCCAATTCCAATCTCTTCCAGCCACACCTTACCACTTCAATTAATTCCATCAGGGATTAATTAACTGATTGGGTTAAGATTCTCACAACCCAATCATTTCTCCTCTGAACCTGCCTGCTTGTCTCACGTGTGAGCTTTTGGAGGACACCTCACATCCAAACCATAACACTGCTATTATTTCTTGTCCTGAAGTTGACTTTGTCTGATATTAATAAAGTTGCTCCAGGTTTCTCATGAAAAATAAAATAAAATAAAATTCATATGGCAATTCAAGGGACCCAGGATAACCAAAACAATCTTGAAAAAGAACAAAATGGTAAGACTCAAACTTCCCAACTCAAATCCATAGCAATCACAGTAGTATGGGAATAAAGACAGAAACATTAGTCAATGGAATACAGTTGACAGTCCAGAAATAAATCCTTACCATTTATGGTTAATTGATTTTTGACAAGGGTACCAAAACAATTCAATGTGGAAAGAATAGTATTTTCAGGTGGTACTAGGGCAGTGGATATCCACATGAAGAGTAATGAAGCTGGATCCCTCCCTATTTGACACACTTATAAAACATCAACACAAAATATGCCCAATACCTAAGTATAAGAGCTAAATAAAACTATAAGAGCTCTTAGGAGAAACACAGGAGTAAATGCTTATGACTTTGTTTTAGGTAAAAGTTTCTTAGATATGACACAAAAGCATACAAAACAAAGGAAAAATTAGGTAAATTAGACTGCATCAAAATTTAAAACTTTTATGGTTTGAAAGACACTACGAAGACTGTGAAATTACAACTTAGAGAAGGGGATAATTTATTTACAGATCATACAGCTGATAAAGGCCTAGTACACAGAATATCCAAAATACATAAAGAACTCGTATAACTTGGGGAAAAAAAGACAACTCAATTTTAAAATGGGGAAGGGACATGAATAAACATTTCTTCAAAGAAGATGTGGAAAGGCCAATATGCTCATGAAGAGATGCTCAGTTTCTCCAGTCGTTAGGGAAGTACAAAGTAAAACCACGAGATACTGCTTTATACTCATAATGTCTTGAAGAGAAAGATATCACATGATTGGTTAAGCACTGTTCTTTAATCTAGGGCTTCAAATAAAAATAAGATAACAAATTGGGAGGCTGAAGCAGGAGGATTGGAATTTCAAAGCCAGCCTCAGCAACTTAGCAAGGCCCTAAGCAACTCAGTGAGACCCTGTCTCTAAATAAAATACAAAATAGGGCTGGGGATGTGGCTCAGTGGCCGAGTGCCCCTGGGTTCAATGCCCTGCATCAAAAAAAGAGGCCATATACAATATAATTCGTTCATATGAAACGTCCAGAATAGGCAACTATAGTAGGACAGAAAGTAGATTAGTAGATGCCAGAGTCTGTGGGGATTAGAAACAGGAAGTGATAGTTAACTGGAACCATGTTTCCTTTTGGAGTGAGGAAAATGTTCTGGTAGAGAATTGTTGGAGAACCTTATGAATGCACTGAGCATCACTGAACTGTGCTTTGTAATGTTGCTTTTTTGTGGTATGTGAGTTATATCAATTTTCTTCTTTCCGTGTTTCCCCATTCCCAAGACAGACCAGGCACAGGGCCTGGGCTGAGATGCACACGGGGAAGGCTTACTCTGCCCCCTCTTTCTGTACACTGAATGTAAGAACACAGCATGGGTGGTAAGCCAGGGGAGGGAGAAGAACCATATTGTAATGTATAGCACACCAACTGTTGTAAGCCTAATCATGTCAGTAGACAGGAAAGAGGAGTGAAGTTTCAGACTCTTCCATGACTAAGGTCAAAGTGAGTGACTGGTGAGGCTGAGAACCACATAGCTTGTTCTTGCCTAGTGATCTCCCCTGTTCTAGTGCATTTTTCCAGTCTCATTAACTTCTCAATTTATAACACTACTTAATATTCAATAAGATTATGTTATCAAGAGAAAAAAATGTGAAGGTCACATGACTTCACATTTGAATGTCACATGTTTGTTCCTCAAACTAGGGCTTTAAACATTCTCTGCCATGAGTGGGGGCATTGAAACCTGCAAGGTGGCTGGTGTGTTCTGCACAAGTAGGTTCTACACCTCTATCTCCTCCTGCTCCCTTTATACTACCCTTTAAGAATGCTGTAAAGCAATGTGTAGCCAGAAGAATTTAGCAAAGTTTATCTTTCCTCTCAAATGCTCTCAGTCCTTCAGTGCTTCCCTCTTTTTTAGCAGCTCCCATGTGGCCTTAAGCCCATCATCTCAGCAATTCCTCTTAACAGGCAGCCCCTTCTCCAACTGACACTGAGATCTCTGCATATGTCCCTAGTGAAATCAAAACATGGGGCCACGCACTAGATTATCCTATTTTTTTCCTCCTGTATTAGAGCATTATTTTCTTCACTAAGGTTGTGCCTGTGCAATGGAGAGAATGAGTTGGAAAGTGGAGCACTCGACAGTGACTCTTTTTTATGAACCTAACATTTGTAGATTCACCGTAGACACTTCACTAGAGATCATTTCCATTTCTCCCTCACTTCACCCATTTTATAGATAAACTAAGGTGCCCTGACTCCTCATCCATTGCCTTTTTGATCCCTTTATGGGAGTATTATGTGGTTCATTTTTTTGCCTTAAAGACTCTCTCAGAGGAAAAGTTTAAGAAATAGTGCTTTGCATGTTTGTTTTGTGTTACTGGGGATTGAACCTAGGGGTGTTTTACCACTGAACCACATCTCCAGTGCCCTTCCCACCTTTCTTTCTTTTTTTTTTTTTTTTTTTTTTTGTATCAAGGATTGAACCCAGGGGTGCTTAACCACTGAGCTACATCCCCAGCCCTTTTTATTTTTTATTTTGAGAAGGATCTCACTCAGTTGCTTAGGACTTGGCTAAATTGTTGAGGCTGGCTTTGAACTTGTGATTCTCCTGCCTCAGCTTCCTGAACTGCTGGGATTACAGTCATGCACCACTGCACTTGGTTTTTAGCCCTTTTTATTTTATTTTGAGATAGAGTCTCCATGAATTGCTGAGACTGGCCTTGAACTTGCCATTCTCCTGCCTTAGCTTCCCAAGTAACTGGGATTATGATGTGCATCACCATGCCCAGCTTAAGAAGTACAGTTTCAAGTGGTTTTTTAAAATGTACCTTATTGGAAAAGGAAAACCCAAATATTTTTGCATTGGCCTTTTGCTGTAGAACAATGGGACAGAATAAAGGTAGCTCACAAAATAAGGGAACATTTCTTACCTGTTTTTTTTTTTCTCCAAATTCTTCTATACAGGTCCAGACAGATGGGCTACGTTTCCTTTCTATTAACTGAGGAGACAGAGAAGAATTGAGGACTGAAGCGTCTTCACTGTCCTGAATGTACTGAAATCCTAACAGCTTTAGCTGAAAATATGTCCAAAGCAGGCAGTCAAAACAAACTTAAATAGGACAAACTCCAACACTATCTATGCTAGAATCCCAAGGCAGACAGGGAAACTGGTTCCTTTGAGGAAAGTAGTCAAAGAAACAAGCAGAGTAGCCCTCACCCTGTTCCAGTATGTTTGAAGTACTTGGGGATGGAGTAACCCCTTTCCTTTATTCATCTACATAGGTCCATGAGCCATAAGAACATGACTCCCCACATGAAGCTCCTCAATACAAGACCTCCGACTGCATCACATCAGTCCTTTCTAAAGGCAAAGTCTAAGGAAACTGAGATGGCAAGCCTGTATCTGAAAGTGCAGAGAAGAGCCTTGAAGAAGACTCCCTGGCAGTGAGGAACAGAAGCAGCAGCAAGGACCCTGGAATCAGGCAGACCTGGGTTTGAATTCTGATTGTCACTTTTTGCTGAAGTGACTTGAATCACAGACATCTGTGAGCCTTACGTAGTAGCATTTTCCTCACCAGGTAATCTGAGGATTAGATGAAAGAACATGTTAAGGATCTAGGAGGGGCTGGGTCCAAAGAAAGCTGTGATGATGTCAAACATGCACTGGCCAATGAATAAGAGCCCTGGGGATGCCCAGAGGTGGTATGGCCAATAGCTCTAGAAGTGCAGAATTCTCAAAGGGAAGTGGAGCTGTCTGCTCCAAAGGTCCTATGCAACTTAGAAACCAACTTCAAGATACAATGTACAAAAAGCCAAATTGTCATCAGCCAGCTCCTATTACAAGGAAACAAAAGCTGCATAGAAAATTACTTATAAAGCTTGGAAGCGCTTCTACCATTTATTAACACTGTGAACCCAGGCAAGTTATCCAAGGTTTCTGAATTTCAACTTTCTGCAAAATGGGGGATAACAATATCAACACTGCAAGAGTTCTTGGGAAAATAAGGTAACATGTTTTGAATATTTATCATGTGCCAAGCACTATTCTAAGACCTTTCAGTATGACATCTCATTTGCATAAATACTTAATACAGTGCCTGGAACATAATAAACAACTAGTAAATGTAGGTATTAAATAAATGTAATGGGCAGAGGAAGAATTATTAAGGTTTGAAGAGAAGAGAAGAGAAGATGCCTATGTCACAGGTGGGAAGAATAAGATGCAACTGGGAGAAGAACGGTATAATAGTTACTGGATATGAGACTCTCAAAACTTTTGAACCATTAAAAATTAAACCAATCTAACTCACCCCAAAGGACAGACCTGAGCTCTCTTTTTTGTCTTTAATATTTATGCTTCTGAATCTGAGAAGAAGCTGCCAGGATTCCAGTACAAACCAAAAAGTGATGACCATACCCTGAAGCATGCACATTTTTGTGCCTCTACAGCTGTCCATAGGAAACTGGTGCTAGTGGATGAGGCGGGAGCAATAGAGTGTCTCTGGGACCTCAGCTCAATTTGCCTTGATAGTGTGGCCACAGCTGCCTCATGGATATTCTCAGTAGGGGAATAAATAATTCAATAGGGACGAAGTTTGGATTTCCCTCTTATTCTTTCTTTGTGCTTATGTTCTTGGCATAATATTGAGGTGTCATAGACAAGCCAGCATATGAATGTACTCTATCTGAATAGAGCCTGCATTTCTACCTTGGAGAGTCCTTCAGTTTCTAAACTCATGGAGCTTGTATTGTTAGAACCAATGAAGTAACTAAAAGAATTTTAAAAAATAAGCCATCAGTCTGGACCTGTGTAGGTGAATGAAGGAGAAGCACTTTAAAGTCAGGGGGAAAAAAGTATACTTAACATTTAGGATTATCAACCAGTGCTGTTTTCCATAATATATTTCATTTCTGATTTCATCTGGAAGAGATATGATTATCACTACCATTTAAAGAGTGGTATTTTACTAAAAAGCTCTTGGCACATTTTTGACACAAATTTCAGGTTTGAAATAGACTGAGCCTAACACACTGCTAATTTGTTGTATCAGTGTTTGTTAATAGGCCTTATTCAAGAGATTTACCAGGTTGTAATTACATGGAACCCATGGTGAATCCAGACTTTGTGGGGCCTGAACCTTATCTAATTTGGGAAATGTCCTGTGATAAAAACATGCAAAATTTATGTATATAGAAATTGAGAGGCCCAGCCAGAACCTGAGACAGGGGCCTGTGCATGGAAGGAACCCTGAAGCGTAGGTTCCATTCAATTCAGGATAAATCCACATCAGCTGGGGCAGCTGTACAAACTTCTGTAATTCATGGAAAATTGGTACTTCAGCTTATAAACACCCCAGTACTGTGTCATATTGGTCATAAAATTACTGGCATCTTCTCTTGGCAAGTTGCCTTTGGAAAGAGATGTAAGAGTCTTATATCTCACTATGGCAAGTGTTTCCTGAAGCAAAATAGCTCTGTTTATTGGAAAAATTTTACCCAAAACAAAGTGCTCAGCTCCCAATACACAGTTGGAGGATTGTGACCATTGTGTCAATCTTTTTTCTTTCTTTTTTCTCCCTTTTTGGTACTGGGGATTGAACCCAGGGGTGTTTAACTGCCAAGCCACATCCCCATCCCTTTTTTTGGATTTTATTTAGAGACAGGGTTTCCTGAGTTGCTTAGGGCCTCACTAAATTGCTGAGGCTGGCTTTGAACTTGCGATCCTCCTGCCTCGGCCTCCTGAGCTGCTGGGATTACAGGTGTGTGCCACTGTGCCCAGCTCTTTTTTTCTTTTTTTAAGAGACAGGTCTCATTGTATTGCCCAGATTATCCTTGAACTCCTGTCTTAGCCTCCCAAATGGCTGGGACCACAGGTGTGCACCTTGTCTGGCTCATTGTGCCAATCTACAAAAGCAACTGTGAATTGGTCTGAGAGGAATAGCGCCATTCAGATCACATGAAATGAGTGCTATTGTCCAATGCCAGTTAGCTCTGATTTTCTCATCACCATGAAGCAAATGCCTTTTCTGTTAAGATGAACACAGAAAGTAAAGACAACAAGTTGGCACCTTCTCCATTAGGAGTCTCTTCTGACCCACTACCCATCCCTACTTTGTTTGAAAAGTAGACCCTCAATATTCTTTCCCCAAGTTGGGTTTGAGCAAATTGATGAGGGCGAGAGGTGGCTGTAATAGATGAGCATCTGTAGGAAGCTCCAGGCATATCCTAACCATCCCTCCTTGGAACCTAAAATGAACCATGTGAACCTAGATTTCTGACCCACAAGACAGGTGGACAGTTTTTTCCAAAATTGGTTTGAGAGGAGAACTTTCACCTTGAGTCTAAAATCCTTTTCAGGGGCTAAGGGTATATGTTGCTCAGTGGCAGAGTGCTTGTCTAGAGTGCCCAAGGCCCTGGGTTCCATCCCCAGCACCAAAACAAAACAAAACAACAATAAAAAAAAGAAACCAAAAACCAAAAAACAAAAATAACAAAAAAAAAGTCAAAAACAAAAAAATAAAATTCCTGGGGCTGGGGATATAGCTCAATTGGTAGAGTGTTTGCCTCACAAGCATAAGACCCTGGGTTCAATCCCCAGCACCAGAAAAAAATAAATAATAAATAAATAAAAATAAAATAAAATAAAATTCCCTTTTGAGCTGAAAGGGAATAACACCCATACTTCTTGTTGAGGGTAGTCAGGAAATAAAGTATATGTAATTAGGTTAGAGCAATGTATTGTCTTTACAAATATTTTTCACACTAAACACCATCTTTTCCACACCTCAAAGTTTCCTGTTGCCTACAGATAATTCATGACTTCAAAGACACACGTTTTTAGAAAAATAATGCTCTTGGTGACTGGGGAGAGAGGTCCCATGTGCCAGGTTTTCAGAATCCTTTTCTGCTTTCCATTGAAAAAGCACCTGCACTTGTGCTCCCTGGAGGACTTCCTGCTGCACTTCATTCCTTGTAGCCCTGAGTTGCATACATGTAAGCAGTAAGGGACTCTGAAGATGAAATGGAGTCAGAGTTAAACTCCCAAGTGAAATTCAAGGACCATGCACATGTCAGAGCACCATCACTGAGGCTACCATGGCAGTGCTAATTTGTTGTTACTTGCATGATGCTTTCTACTGTCCAAGCCAGAGATCAGGTCTACAGAAAGCAGAGCACGTCCTATATAAATTACAAGTCTCTTGGCCTCTTTGTACCTTAGTTTCCTCATTTGAAAAGAATAAATGGATCTTAAGACACACTTTTCAGAGTTCAGACATGGTTTACACCAGCTAACCAATAACTGTATAAGGTTTTTAACACATAGGGGTTTTGTGTACATGTATTTATTTTCTATTTCACTTACAACTTGTGTAAAAACTGCAATCCATGCCATGCCTGAAATGTTCCAAAGCCCAGTTCTGTGAGTAAATTGCAACCAAGGTTTCTACAAAAAAGATATAAGCCAAAGAAGGAGGAGAAGAAAAAAGATATTCTTTCAGAACATTAATCATTTGTCAGTGACTCTAACTTATATATGATGAACTGTAACCTCAATACTTTTTCCATGCACTAAAGAAATCTCACTGTGTAAGACACTGGCTTATGATTTATACTTCTGCATTTATACATGCAGAGTCTTAGCTATAAAATAGTGAATGGTCAAAAAATACTTGTGATATTTATTTCTCTAAAATAAGCTTTACATCTTCAATGCTATTGACATTTTGGCTGGACAATTCTTTGTTGTGGAGGTTTGTCCTGTACATTGTAGATGTTTAGCAGCATCCCTGGTGTCCGGCCACTAGATGCCAAAATGTCACCTGGGTGCAAAATCACGCTAATTGAACCACTGCTCTGTATTGACTTGTTTCAACCCATGAAATAATTCTCACACTAATCTTTGCTAGACTAAAAGGACTTGCTAAATAACTTTAGTAATTTTTTACTAGTAAAATTTTAATCATAATT
Source organism: Glaucomys volans (assembly GCA_020662805.1). NCBI lineage: Eukaryota > Metazoa > Chordata > Mammalia > Rodentia > Sciuridae > Glaucomys > Glaucomys volans. The sequence goes on from JAJEJO010001726.1 coordinate 133,789, forward strand.
TCAAATGAGTAGCAAGGGGTTTATAAAATTTCAAATATCATGAAGTTATACTTGTAACTTACATAAACTGCAAAAAAGGTAGTGGTTCAAATGTACGTCTTTCAATAGATTGTATTTTATTGCAGGATAAATCTCTAGGAAAAGTAAAAGGAAAATATTGCCTTGATTAGATATTAGATATCTAATTAATACAAATAAATAGACTTCAGAATTGATAATATTGAATACCTAGTTTTTGTTTAAATTCTAAACCTTTGGACTTATATTTGAACTTTCTAGGGTTTTTAACCCTGCCCACTCTTCTCCTGAGTTTCACTTTCATAAATAAAATGTACAACTCTGTGTCTTGAATCATTTTGAGATAGTCTTTCCTGAGAACAGGAGAATTATTAGGTGACCCTTTATAGTCTCATCAAGTTCAAGATTATGAACTCAAAGTATTAATCTCTACATATAATTTTTAAAATTAAAGGGAATATTCTCACGTTCCTGGTTTAATTGGTATTTCTTTCATGGGTGTGTGTGTGTGTGTGTGTGTGTGTGTGTGTAGTACAGGGAATGAACCCAGGGCCTTGTGCATGCTAGGCAAGCACTTTACACTGAGCTATACCCCCAGTCCTTTATTCTATTTTTCTAACCCAGCTTAATACTAGAAGAAAAAGAGACCTTTCATATCATTTGAAAGGCAGTTACTCCTCTAATTAATACATGACTTTGAACTAATTCAAAATTGTACTTTCTATCGTGTTAATGGAAACTCATTTTGGTTTCATATTACCTTAATATTCCATAAAGGTAACTGCTTCAGTTGTGTAGTGCTGGGACAATAAAAAACAACATGGAACTGGATTTTTATTTGAAAACACCCGTTCTGACTAGAGTGGAATGGGTCTCAGCTTGTCCTTCACTTCTCACCTGGATAGGTATAACTGTCATGACTAGTGTCTCTCCCTTTCTAATCAGTCCTGAACAGTCACCAGATAGGCTTTCTAGAATTGCTTCTTAAAGACCAGTATCACCTGGGACTTCTTTTTTTTTTTAAATACTTTTAATATTTTAAATAATCTTGTACATTTATTTCTTATAAGTACAGACATAGGAGTGGGGGAGTTACTGAAGCAAGACTTTTTTTTTTTTTTTGCCATGCTGGGAATTGGACCCAGGGCCATGTGCTTGTGAGGCAAGCACTCTACCAACTGAGCTATACCCCAGCCCCACCTGGGACTTCTGAAGAATGCAAATTCTCAGCCCTGATCCAGAACAACTGAATCAGTAACTGGGTGGACGGGTGTCCAGAACCAAGTTCTACCAAGTCCTCCAGGTGATTCTGGGAGGAGGCTCAAGGTTGTTTTAGAGCACTGCAGATGGTTCCCCATTGTGGCTCCTTTGCTTGGCACTCAAGTCCTAAAAGGTCTGGTTCCACTGTCCCTCTTGTACCCTGCAGGTACCCATGGCACTCCTCAAACACATTCCTGGGTTTTGCCTTTCTCCCACTCTCCCTTTGCGAACCAAGAATATTCTCCCCAAGATGCCTATCTGATGATTCCCAGTGGGGCCCTTCAAGGTCCTGTTTCAACACCACTGCTCTAGGAACATTTTCCTTGACCCAATTTGAAATCTTTTCTCCTCTTCTGTGCTGTAGACACAATTTATGCCTCTTAATGCCCAATATCCATTTCTTTTTAATGCAATTATTTTTGCATCCCATTTCTTTTGATACAAACTCCTTGAAAGCCTGGATTAGGTCTTGTTGGTCTGTGTTGCCCTCCAGGTTTGAAAATGACACAAGTATTTGAGCAAACTCAAATAATTATAAAATAAATGAATAGCTGGGGAGCAATGAGGGGGACAAAAATGAGTATTTAAAAAGGAATCCAGTTTATGCCTTCAGGACGGGCCCTTCTGCTACACCTCTTCAGCACCGTGTCATCCACTGGGCACTTGCTGCATTACAGTGTGAACTTATGCTTGTCTCCCCATGAGCCCATAAGTTCCTAAAGGGTAGGAACCTGTCTTACTCATCTTCGTGCCTCTAATACTAGCACAGTGCTTGGCATATTCTTCTGAGCTCTCTTTTATTGGTTAGCATTTTTAAAAAATAAATGCGAATATATATGCTAATGTGAAATAATTAGCTAACAAAGTATTACATTGGCTCCAAGTATTACATAGTAGAAATAACGAAAAGTCTACTCCATTAAGAAGCTATCTCCTTTGCTTTCTCCAAACCATGTTTGTAAGGTTTGAGGCAAAAATGACCAAGACCACCAATATAAAAGTGGTTGTCCCTTAGGACCTAGGAGGTTGATAACTCAAAGGACTATTTTTAGTACCATGTGAAGCTCTTTATACCCACTTCCTTTAAGCTTTCTACATTTGAAAGAAGAATAAATTTGCTTGAAAAGCATCATTAATTAGCTTAATAGGATTAATGACCCACACATATCTGGATCCCATGTACAAAGGATAAAAATTAAGCTATCACAGCAAAGAACCCAAGTATCTTCTTATCTTTAACCAGATAGAAATACTGTGCAAGTACTCCCTCCTTGACAGCAAGAATAGAGAGATTTTAATTTTGTGATTAATGAAAAGTTACAGGCAGTTTTGATCTGCTTACTTAGTGGAAACATTTCAAGCTACACCACTTAATTATCATTTCAAATACCTATTTTTTTGGGGGGTGGGGGATACCGGTGCACTTTAAACTGAGCCATATCTCCAGCCCTTTTAATTTTTTATTTGGGGACACAATCTCGTTAAGTTGATTAGAGTTTTGCTAAATTGCTGAGGCTGGCCTTGAACTTGCAATCCTCCTGCCTCAGCCTCCTGAACTGCTGGAGTTACAGGCATGTACCACCATGTCAGGCCTTTCCACATTTTTATTGGTGCATAATAGTTGTACATAATTCTGGGATTTGTTGTTATATATTTATGCATGCACACAATATAACAATATAATTTGACCAGTATCACTCTCCAGCACTTCCACCCCCTCTCCCCTCTTCTCACCCCTGGTTCCTTTCCTCTTGTCTACTGATCTCCCTTTGATTTTCATGAGTCTCACCCCCACCTTTCTTTTCCTTTTTCCTCTCTAGTTTCCACTCATGAGAGAAAACATACAACCCTTGACCTTCAGTTTTTGGCAAATATCTATTTTTAATGTAGGTATGGTAATTTCTGCATTGAAATTCTTAATACTGGTATGTTCTCAGTAGCTTATTCATCTTGATAATATTATTTTTGTAATTTATTTACTTATTTAGTCTTTGTTAATTTAATTTAATTCAGTTTAAACATTCTGGGTTAATGGCATTCAAATTAATCTAGGCGACCTATTTTTTTTTTTCTCCTATAGGCACCTAACTGAGGTTCACTTTAATTCCCTTTGTCCTATTAATCCAACCTGCTTAAACCTTTTTTTGTAAAGGCCAGATAGTAAATATTTTAGACTTTGCAGGCCACATATTTTAGACTTCTGCTAATTCTGCATATTCTTTCCTTTTTATTTTATAACACTTTAAAAATGTAAAAACCATTCTTAGTTTATGAACTGTGGATTGAATTTGATCCATAGGCTGTAGACTAGATGTAGATACAGATGAGCACTTATAAAACAAGGTTTATAGAGTGTTAGTAATTGCTCTGATCTTACTACCACTTTCCCACTATAAGTGGAATTGTTTTTTCCATCTGTATCTTATCTATATAATTTTTAAAACTAAAAATGCTTAGGAGGTATTTAATGCTAGAGATCGGCTAATACCTACACAAACTTACACAATCACAAAATTTAATTGCTGGAAGAGATTTTACAGATTATCTAATTTGAACCCTTATTCATTTAATAGGTAACTCATAACTCACAGAGAAATGTGATTATCTTAACTTACAAATACTGGAGGGATAGCAAGCCTTCAAAGGAATCTTTGTGTAATTCAGTCAGGGAATTTTCACTGAGAATTCTGGAAGATGAAAAGGTAATTTCTGGATCAAAATTCAACACAAAGATGGAGAATATCCAATGGTAAAAAAGTATAAGAAAATGAAAGTTGTCATATTCTGTGTCTAGGAGTTTAAGGTGGCATAGCCTTTTTGAGGGCAGTTAAAATTTCATATCTATAACAGTCTTCACTCCAAAAAAAAATCCCATTTCTATTCTATATAAATATCTGCCCATGTTCACCAAGAAGCATGTTCATTGAGGTTATGCACATAACAGGAAAACTGGATACGCTATAAACATCCATCAGTAGGGGAATTATTAAATAAACCACGATATGTTCATACCATGGAATATTATGATGACTTTAAATGAATACGGTAGCCTCTGCATACTAGGAAGAAACCTGACATACAATGATGTGAAAGAATCAGTTGCGTGATGTCACCATTTATGTTTTTATTTATTTATTTATTTATTTTTTGCGGTGCTGGGGATTGAACCCAGGGCCTTGTGCTTGCCAGGCAAGCACTCTACCAACTGAGCTATATCCCCAGCCCACCATTTATGTAAAAAAAAAATAATAATAAAACCACGCAACAGACCTATTTTGCTGTTTGTAAATATATGTGTAGGGAAATGCATGGGGAAAGATCTGGAAGAATACGTACCAAACTCAGAGTAATGGTTTCCTCAGGGGTGGAGGGTTACAGCACAGGGAGGGTCTCACTATACCTGTTATTTCACATTTATTCATTAAGATCGTAATCCTAGGGCTGGGGTTGTGGCTCAGTGGTAGAGTGTTTGCCTAGCACGTGTGAGGCCCTAAGTTCGATCCTCAACACCACATAAAAATAAATAAAAATAAAGGCATTATATCCATCTACAATTAAAATAAAAATTTTTAAAGGAATGTAATCATGTATTACTTATATAATGGAAAATAAATTTAAATTGCTTTTTATTTAATTTAAGGAGGGTTTGCGAAATTGAATTTTTAATTATTTTTGCTGTGATCCTGGGGATGGAACCCAGGTCCTCACTCATGCTAGGCAAGTGCTCTACCACTGAGCTATAACCTCAGTCCCCATGAAATTTAATTTTTAAAATAACCATCAAATTTCATTCAGTACAGGCTGATCTGACATATGGAAGGGAAAATCTTTTTCTAAGAGGTATTGACCTCAACATTCTAGACTAAGAAGGATCTTACAATGCAGTTCTTCTGTATTCATGTTTGGAGAGAATATACTCACAGTTTCTCAGCCCAACGGTATGATTTCCATATGTTTTCTTCAATGTAAGAGATAACGTTTCCTTGGAAATTCCTGTGAAGAAACAGTTTGTACCTTTGAATAAGTAGGAAAAGAATGAAGAGAATAAGTAAAACAATCATGGCAAACTCATGGGGGACATTCAAACACAGAAAAAAATAAAACAAAAACCTAGTTTTCTAATTTCTGGAACTATCAGCTTCCCAGTTTGCACAGTAAAGGAGTAATGTGGGCCCCTGGCACAAATGACAAGGCAACTCCTCCGAAGTTTAACTGCCTATCTGCCCAATTTCAACAGAAAAATGGGCGAGAATTTACCATTATTAACAAATATGAATCAAGAAACACACTGCCAAAATAAAAAAAAAAAAGAAATACACTGCAGGTAACACCAAAGCTTTGCCTAAGTGCCCTCTGTTGAAATTTCTTCAGGTATTAGGAGGATAAGGACAATTAGAAATCAGAGGAACTGATGTGCTGATGTAGAAAGATCTCTTGAAAACGTTGCATAGGAAAAAAGCATGAATCACAGAGGGAAGGTTTTTAAAAAATATTTTTTTAGTTGTGTGTGGACACAATATCTTTAATTTTATGTGGTGCTGAGGATCGAACATAGTGCCTCACATGTGCAAGGTAAGCGCTCTACCACTGAGCTGCAGCCCCAGCCCCAGGAAGGTTCTTTTTTTTCCTTCTCTATTGCCACCTCCATTTTATTCTTTCTTATGTAAACATAAAAGCTAATTACATCCAAGGAAAAAGGGCAAGGATTTTCTCTTACAACAAAGTAACTACCTTTCAAGGTCATTTATACATATATAAATGTAGTCAATAAAAAGGTTGAACACATAAATTTATCTTACCAAAAACAGAAACAAAAGTGAATATTTTAAATGAATAAATTCTACACTTCTACATATTAAAAATGATTCCATGCTGGGGATATAGCTCAGTTGGTAGAGTGCCTTCCTCGCAAGCACAAGGCCCGGGTTCAATCCCCAGCACCACAAAAAAATAAAAATAAAAAATAAAAATGATTCCATTTGTCTGCAACTTTTAAGACACATCATGCAAACATTCTCTCCTAGGAATATTTCAAGATCACTGTTCTACTTAACAGGAATACATAATATAAATAACAACCCCCACTTTTACATAACACCCTTCCTCTGAAGCAAAAATCTCAAAGTGCACACAAAAAAATTTTACAACGATCTTACAAGGCACACATAAAACCTATTTTCAACAAATTTTTTCTCAAACATCCAAGATAGTAGATGCCAATTCCTTAAAAGAAAAAAAAAATCCATTTATTTTACTTCTATCCCTAGCCCTTCCCTTCGAAATAAGTACTTCAATCACAAATTATTCCTGAAAGGGAAATATTTTCACAACTATAAATGGCCACTCTTAGTCAAATGGGAAAGAAAATTAAGCACTGAACTATAATATTATCCAGGGGAAGAAAAACACTACTTTAGAAAAATTCTGTGTCCAATGGCATATTTATATAGCAACATTCAGACACAAAACTCTTCTCTCTTGCTTTCCACTTTTTGTTCCCCAAAAGAATTAAACATAATATCATAGAACTTTAGACCTGGAAATGATATTACAAATTATCAAGACCAAAGTTATTACACATAAAATTAAGAAAAGTTGAAAGGACAGGTGACCTGCCCAATGTCATTAATTAGTGACCTGGGTTATAAAGTCAGTTTTCTCATCAAATATGAGACCTAGATTCTTTTAAGACTCTCCCCAGAGTAAAATTCTATGGAGAATATCTTTCCCATAAAAGTATCACAAGAACAATATTTTACATTTATAATCAATGATTCTTCACAAAATTCTAGTAAGTGGTACAAAGTATATTATGTTTTTAAATACAGAAGGACATCAATAGAAATTAAGTATAAAATTCTACAAAAAGCTGAGGAAAGTAGAGAAAGTATAGAACAGCTTGAAAGCTGAAATATATCCAGTTAGGCTTCTTTACTAAAAGTAGTGCCTGCATTTTAGAGGAGATGATTTGCCCTGTGATATATTTTGATCTTTGTTATGACAACGAAGACAAGTTTTGTATTATACGTAGGCAGGGATATTAAGAGAGCTGATAATATTTTTTAAAAAAACTTAATCATGGGAATAAAAAAAAAAGGCACAGAAGAGAAATCATAAAGAAAGACTCACGCCAAAATGTAACAGGGGTCTTCTTATGGGTGGTAGGGCACATACAAGGGGTGACAAAGGGTATAGAGGTATGGATTTTTACTTTTATCCTATATACTTGTGACTTTTTTAAAAATGTGAGAATGTATCTATGAATGACATGTTTAAAAGAAGCTGTTAAATATCCTATGTTTAGTTTCAACTCTGCAGATAACTTCAACTTTTTTTTTTTAAACTCTATCCTTATCCCTTCACAACAACTTTCCTGTTTCTACACCTTTACACAGACTTTTTCTTGGAGTTTGGGGTTGAAGGATAAGCCTGCTCACCTGCCTAGTGGACATTTCTACTCAACCAGAAGCCTTCTGATGGCTTTATGTTCCCCATAAGAAATGCCTAAGTCTGAACTCATTTCCCTCTGACTGGCTTCCTTCCTGGTGATGTTCCCACCTGCTGCATCGCCAGCATTCTCATCTTCATACAGGACAAAACTGTGGAGCCATGTTTTATTTTTCTCTTTTCTGTACACCTCATCCCCCAACTCTTTAGTCAATCACTAAGTTCTTTGTTCTTCCTCTAGTGCCCCAGGATTTTAAAAAAAAATATTTTTCCAGTTTGTTTTGTTTCTTTTAACAGACTAAAGTCATGTCCTAAAATATTTTTAAAATCTTATTTTTAAAACCTGGCATTTTTGTTATCAAACAGAATAAGTTGATGGAAGTGTGATTTTTTTTTTTGTTCTTCGTAGTTACACATGACAGTAGAGTGTATAGAGTATAACTTCCCCTTCTTGTGGATGGACATGATGTGGAGTTACACTGGTTGTATATTCATATATGAACATAGGAGAGTTATGTCTGATTCATTCTACTGTCTTTCCCATTCCTATCCCCTCCCCATTTCTCCCACTCCCCACACCCCTGTTCCCCCAAGGATTTTCTTTCCACTCCCATCACAACCACTCGGATTCAGCCCCTTCTTGCTTTACTCCTAGATTTTGATAACATTTTCTAAGCCCCTCCCCCCAATTACGCTTTCTCCTCTAGATCACTCTAAATATAGATTCTAAAATAATTCTGTTTTGTATTTGGAATCAGGGATTGAACTCAGGGGCACTCGGCCACTAAGCCAATCCCCAGCCCTATTTTGTATTTTATTTAGAGACGGTCTCACTGAGTTGCTTAGCACCTTGCCCTTGCTGAGGCTGGCTTTGAACTCGTGATCCTCCTGCCTCAGCCTCCTGAGCTACTGGTATTACAGGCACGCGCCACCACGCCCAGCTAAGCCTCCTGTTTTAATTGGTTTTGTCTCTTGCTTGAAAACTTTCAGTGGCTCTTCATATCTCACTGTATAACTCTTAAACCCTTATAGGTGATATTCAAGATTTTTCATATTATCTTTCATTGCTTCCTAACCCAATTCTTTGCAGGCATACTAGTCTACTAAATCCTGGTCATTCCGGCAGCCATTCCTTTGTGTAGGCTGTACTCCCTGGTATTTTTTTTTCAAATTATAATTAACAATTACGGCCACCCTTCCAGCCCTAGGTAACATTTTAGCTTATCCATGCAACTTTCCCTAACATCCACACCTCAGTGATGATAGATTCTGAAGAATTACAGCACCTATGGTCTGCATCCTCTTTTAGTACTTAATTATATATCATCTCCATTTTTACACTTCTTCCCACCTATCGTTTTCATGTTCTGGAGACAATGTCATACTTCTGTGGCTCCCACAGTACCTAGCCCTCAGTTGGGCACAAAATGGATGCTATATATTGAAAGCCAAGGCCAAGATGAATTCTGAACTTAACCGAGGGACTGAATAATAATATTAATAGCTAACATTCATATATTTGATAGGCACTGATATAAGTATTACATATACTCTTATCTAAACTTCACAACAATCCTGTGAGATGGTTACTATCATAATCCCCGTTTTCCAAATGAGGAAACTGAGTCACAGAGCTAAATAATTTGCCCAAGGTCACAAAGCTAATAAATGAAAGATCTGGGTTCAAACTCTGGCAGTCTGATTCCAGAATCTACTCTTAACCACTTGGTTGTATCATTAATGTGTGGTAAAGCACATGGAGTAAAATGGCAAAGCTGAAGCAATGATATAATAGGACTAAATAAAAATGGGCAAGGAAATAAAGAATGATCACAAATAAAGGACTGGAGAAAGGGCACAATAGTAAGAAGGAGAAGAAGGTATGCAAAAGTTGACAAGTAAAAACTAAAAGCAAAAAGTCAGTCAATGTGAGTTGGGGAGATGAGGGAGGCCCAGGAGACCCTTTAGAAAAAGGCTGCCAAGAGGGGCGGAATACAGAGCACAAAGGAGGAAAAGGGATTCTTACAAGATGGTGAAGGTGCCATTGTAGCTATAGGGCTCGAGCACAGGTACCCGGTGGAGTTTCTGCACTGGGTTGAGACCAACACACAACAGTGTCTCATCTTGGCAGGTACAGAGCTCACATATATTGGTGCTCGTGGTCACATTCTCTTCCTTTTCTGTGGCATAAATTTCGGGGAAATGAGTTGCGGTTTGCTCTAGCACCGCGTGTGGAACTGTGAATTCAGTCAGGTTTGATAGCTGTGGAAGGGTCGTTTCCGGGTACTTTGAAAGAGTTGTAGGGTTATTCAGGGTTGCAGAATTTTCAGTTGCTGCAGTGGGTACTGGAGTCAGGGTAATTGTCACATCCGGAGGTTGAACTCCAATACTAGATGACTCCAGATGCACAGTTGGATTCGTTGTTGGAAGTGTAATCTCATAATACACAGGAGGTTTAGCTATAATCTCCTTATATGGCTCTGGAAGCTGAATCGGCTTCCCCTGCATGGTTTGAGAAGATGCAACCTCCACATTGGGTTTTGGAGTTATGGTAATTGCCACATCAAAAGATTGAGCCATGACTGAAGTCTCGTCATGGTTGACTTGAGGATTTGTAGTCGCTTGTGTCACCTCAGGGGGCTCCGGAGGAAAATCTGTAGTCTCCAGATTTAGCTGTTGAAACGTTGCCTCAGTGGGTTTTGGAGGAGGATTTGTAATTCCCTGGTGAGGACGCAGAAGCGTTACCTTAGGGGGCTTTGGAGGAAGAGTTGTAGAATGTTCAACCGCCACATTGGGCTCTGGAGTTATAGTGATTTCCACATCCGCAGGTGTGTACGTGAAGCTGGGTGATGTTGGAAACTGAGCTTGATTCTGAGTTGGGATCTGCTGCTGAGTTGGAGAAGTTTCTTGTGTTGGAACTATCATCTCTTGATATACTGGACGTGAGGTCTCCTGAATGGTTTGAAAAGTCATTTCAGGGAGTGTTGGAGGAGCTGTAGGTTTCTTCTTGGCTGTAGAATGTTTAGTGGGTTCTGGAGTTATGGTGAGTTCCAGGTCCAAAGGTTGAAATGTGACACTGAGTGATGAATACTGAGCTGGATTCTGACTTGGGACCGGCTGCTGAGTTGAAGTTTCTGTCTGAGTTGAGGTCCATTGTTGGGCTGAAGAAAATTGAGCATTTTCAGAGACTCCTGGAGACTGGGAAGGGGAATTAACCTGGGTTGGTAAAAATGAAACTTGCTGGATGGCAACTGGTTCCACTTCTTTGGTGATGTCTGAAGGTACAGTAACCATCAGGGCCACATGCTGAATTGTGGTTTTAGACAAAAATGAAGTGTCACCTCTGAACATTACTTCCAGATCTTGAGCTGAAAATGAATCACTGACTGAAGGATAAGTTTGAGTAATAGTAGATTCTGTAGGCTTAGTTGGGAGGGTTTCCTGGACAGGTGGAAGTTCAACACTCACAGGGGGCGTTGAGGGCACAGATGAGCTCTCTTGCTGACTTGATAAAGATTCCTCAGGCAGCTCTTCAACCTGACTGGGGGCCTCCTGATCAACTGGAGGTTGTTCCTCTTCTAGAGGGGGGCTTGGTTGAGGTTCCAACTGCTCAGGGGATACTGAGGACTCATCTAGGGTCTCCTGTTGGGCTGAAGTGTCAACCTCATTATTCAACTCTGGAGTTGGAGGCTCAACTTGATCAGAACCGAGAGAAGAACCTGTCACCTCCTGACCTTCTGGAGGTTGAGCTACTTCATTAGGGAGTTCTGGAGGCAGAGTTGGGGCTTCAGGCTGGGCTGCAGAAGGTCCTACCTCATTAGTTGGAATTGAGGGAGGAACTATAGCCTCACCATTGATTACGGAAGTTCCCACCTCTGTAGTGGGTTCAGGTGTTAGAGTAATTAGCACATCTGCAGGTTTACCGGTCACACTGGGCAAGTCTGGGGGTTGCACTGGTGCTTCCAGCTGGCTTTCAGAAGACTGGTCCTCCGCAGGAGACTCAGAAGGCTGAGCTGTGGTCTCCTGCTCACTGAGAGAAGGTTCAGTCTCCACAGGAGGGCCTGGAGGTTGAGCTGGGGTTTCCTGCTGGGTGAGAGAAGGTTCTACTTCCTCAGCATACTCTGGAGACTGAACTGGGGTCTCTTGAACTGGGGCCTCCGGCTGAACTGGGGCCTCTGGCTGAACTGGGGCCTCCGGCTGAACTGGGGCTTCCGGCTGAACTGGGGCCTCTGGCTGAACTGGAGCCTCTGGCTGAACTGGGGCCTCCTGAACTGGGGCCTCCTGAACTGGGGCCTCTGGCTGAACTGGAGCCTCTGGCTGAACTGAGGTCTCTTGAATTGAGGTATCTGGCTGAACTGGGGCCTCCTGCTGGGCTAGAGAAGATTCAACCTCCTTGGTAGGCTCTGAAGTTATGGTTATTTCCACATCTGCAGGCCTACCTGTAACACTGAGCGAATTATAATAATTACCTTGACCCTGACCTAGAGATGGACCTATAGGCAGAGTTGGTAGAGTTTCAGCTACATTCTCCGTAGGGGGCTTTGGAGCTTGAATTGGAGCCTCTTGCTCGGCTAAAGAGGGTTCTGAGAGCTCTGAAGTCTCAGCTGGAGCCTCTTGTTGGGTTGATGAAGGTTCTCCTGCCTCAAGACCCTCTGAAGGCTGGGTTGGGGCCTGCTGCTGACCTGAAGGCAGGCGAACCTCTTTAACTGCCGGTGGAGTTATGGTAATCACAACGGCAGGTTTACTTGTGACAACTGGCTGAGGATCACTTCTTAGAGACGAAAGTTTATGATGCACTGATGGCTCACCTGCTAGAGCCTCCTGCTCCTCAGGGGCTTCTTGCTGGGGTGAAGAGGACTGGAGCTCCTCAGGAGTCTCTTGGGCCTCCAGAGGAGGTTCAACCTGGTCAGGGGTTTCTTGAGGCTCATCTGGGTTCTCCTGGGATTCTGGAGGTAAGCTGCCAGAATAAGCTATATCTGTACTTGGATATACATAATCATCCTGCAAGGTTTTTTGAAGCTGAAGTTTTGCAAATTGCTTTGGAGTTCCAACAGCAACCTTAGCAAATCTCCGATGTTGAGCTACATCCTTCTTCAGATTCAGTGGTGAAACGAAAAACTTCGCTGCTTTTGAACTCTGACTATCGAGAGGTGGAACAAGTACTTCAAATGACTGGTGATCTGTAGACTGATCTAGATTGACAGTATGAATCTTACTTTTGAGTCGAGAAGGTAGAGCTAGGACCTGATTCTGATCCCCATCTAGCATTGGAACCAACTCTGGGAGCCTCTCTTGCCGAGTTAGTTTGTCATGCAGATCCTGACGTGTAACAGCAAACTGATCAACCTCGGAGGACCGCTCTCCAGGTGAATCCCTGCCCAGGAATGGAAGCAAACTGTCAGTTAACTTCTGTGGTGGATCCAACATCTGGGAGCGAGCAGAGGACCCCAGGTCATCAAAGCCCCCCGGGTCTGCCGGGGGTGTAAGCGCATGGGGCGATAAGGGTGGGAGTTCAGAGGAGTGCAGAGACCAGGGCTTGATAGGCCCTGGGGGCTCGGAGGTCAGCTGGAGAGGGTCCTGGGTCGACTCCAGAGGATGAGCTGCCTGGACCAGCAGCCACAACGGTTGCCACGTGAGGAGAAGCCGAGGTGCCCAGAGGCGCAGCAGGGACATGACATGCGGAGGCTCGGGGGCGCAGCGACCCAGGCCAATGGGGCGCCGGGGCCGCGCCAGTGGGAGCCGAACCGTTATGCCAGCCCCTGGGCGCGCGCCAGGGCAACCGCGCTCCGCCCCGCCCCGCCCTTTATTTACGACACCTTTGTTTACGCAACCTTTATTATGTTCGCTGGGGCGGGGGAGCCTTTTCCCACAATCACCCGTCGCACGCTTCCCTTCCCCCAGCAGGGGCGACATTCGCCTCCCACAGGCCCCGTCCCCCATAGCGAACGAAGCAGGATTTGGGTCACAGACCAGGGTGGTCCCGGGACTCCATTGGGTGGGGGGCGGCAGAGGGTCCCAAGGAAGTCACAGGGTTAGGGGATATTCGGTAGGGCTAGTCCTGTTCCGGCGGCCTGAACGCTTCCTCTTCCAAGCTGAAATCCGAAAGAGATTCTTCCTCCCCTTGGCTGTACTGCTTCCAAGAGAAGCAAGTGGCCTGCAAAACGAGGGCCAGTTAGGGTGGCAGGAAGACTACGCGTTTACACATTAAGGTTATTTATTCCAAAATGTTGCCTTTCCTCTAAACTCTCAGTGTCCTGTTTCGTGTTTGATAATTAATTCATCACTCTGTTAGGCTGGGGCTCCCACAGAATCAGTAATGGCTCCAAACTTTCTGCAGAAGGGGTTTTAGCAGCGGCAATTCAGTCTGAGAGAGGGGGTTTGAATCCGTGTGCACAGCCTTTACACTGACATGGGGAAGCCTCCCCTTCCCACCTTGGCTCACACAGACGTGGCAACACCACTTTTTTAGGGGTGTCCTCAGGTGCACACATCTGGAGAAGACAGGATGTTAAGGCCTGCAAGTTAAATAATTTTCTTGAAACGCTACTTACACTAGAACCCAATTGACTTTTTTTCAGAGCCCTTATGATAATCCATTTTTTACTACTTGTTTTTTAGCTGACACAACCCTAGTGCATAAAGAAAATGTGTCATCATCTTATTCCCTGGGCCTTGCACATGGCAGAGCACACAGTAATGGTTTTCAAAGTGGATCTGTCGGGGTGATCTGCTCTTATAACGGGATATCTGCAGTCAGTGTAGACTTCCTTCCTTTCACATTTCACAGGAAGCTAGTTTCCTTGACTTGTTTTATTTAAATTGAACTAAAAACTATTTTACATGAAAATTACAACATACTGTTTCAGAATGAACCCACTTTCTCTGCCTTTTCAAAACAAACACCTCACATCTTTGAAGACAGTTATATAATTGAAAATAAGTCCCTCCCCATAAAACGTTCTTGCACCTCCCCCAAATATCTTATACATAGTAAATAATTATTTTCTTCTAGAAATTACTTTGGCAACTTACTCCCTAGTTAAGGGCTTTCATATAATTGATTTCCAGAAAGGTTCTTCAGCAAAATACCCTACTTGAGTATAGGGAGATGCTGAGATGTAGGTAACAAACCATAGTTTAGACACATAATGTTTCTCAAAGCTATAACACAGTCACACTTAAGGCTGTAGTTACTCTGTCCCCAAATCTCTGGGACATGTGTTCAAGCAGCCCACTTTCTCTAATTCTTGGAAAGGGAGCCCAGCCCCTCTTTTGGGTCCACAACTATAGCAGTACTCTAAGAGGTCTCAGTTCTGCTCTCTAAACTTCAAACAAGGGGTCGGAAAGTTCATAAATCCCCTACACTCAAAAGCAGTCTTAGAGTTTTACATTTTCCTAAGAATGATGCATGCTGAAATGCTTAAGTCTTCCAATCCCACTGGTTTCTTTTCTTTTTTTTATGGTACCAGGGATTGAACCCAGGGGTGCTCAACCACTGAGCCACATCCCCAGCCCTTTTTTTACTTTTACTCTTTCAAGACAGGGTCTCACTGAGTTGCTTAGGACCTAAGTTGCTGAGATTGGTTTTGAACTCATGATCCTCCTGCCTCAGCCTCCCAAGCTGCTGGGATTATAGGCATGTGCCACTGTGTCCATCCAACTGGTTGTTTTCAATCATGGCTACACTGGCTGTGGAACTCCTGAGCTTTCATCTTCACATACTTGAATTATAGCATGCAGTTCTTCTTCACTTCTGGCATCTCTGATCTCTTCACTGGGTCTGTACTCCACAGCTATTTTTCCACTTTCTGAAATACAGTTAACAAGAATCAATTCAGAATTTTCCTTGTTCTAAAATTTCTTCCTGCACACCATGGTAGCACCCTCATGAGACATGCCTTTGATTTCTGAAAGAAAATAAGAGTATTTCTTAGAAATGTCCTTACCTACACATCAGTTTTAACATAACTATTTGTTAAAAAAATACATAATGAAGTATCAACAATGTTTGGTTTAAAGAATGTTGTGATCTTAGAGACAGGAACTAAGAAAGAATGACACAGGAAATATTTGTAAACAAAGATGTTCAAATGGTTGAACAATAAAGCATAAGGAGGAGGTCAAAGTGAATTCAAACCCAGGTGTAGATCCCTGAACTGGAAGACACTTCATATTAGAAGGAGGAGCAATTTTCTACTCCCTGAGAACCAAAATTCCACCAGAAACGACGAGCAAATTGTTGGAGAAAGTACTAGAACATTTTATTGGCAGAAAATGGACTACTTACCTTAAAGACAATACAATTTTCTTCAAGGCATAAGCCTTTTGATCTAAAGAGTTTTGAGTTTGATATAAGCTCATTTTTTAAAGGGTGTTACTCAGAGTTGACAGTTGGAAATTCTAGCCCATGACCCTGGGGTCAGACTTTCACTGGAAGGCTTGCCCAGATTGGAAGGCTGAGACCCATCAGGGCTACTTCTTATAAGCAAAAAAGGGTATCTAATAACTTAGTTAGGATTTCTTAGTTTTTAAGTCTGTAGGGCCATGAAGTAGGAGAGCAGCTCTGTCTGGGAACTCTGCTAACCATCACATTTCCTTTGAACATAGCCTGTAACATTCATGTCACAGGAGAACCCAAGCAGGAATGTGACACCATTCAAAACATGCTACTTGGAAGGCTCACATGAAAGCAGCTAATTATTATATGAGTCATATTTACCCAATATGTTAGTGCCATAAATGAAAACTCAAACTGAATTCTTAATTCAGCAGTTTGTTTACTCAGAAAAAATAATGATAGTGAACTTATTTTGTTTGCTTACCACATAAGAATAGTTCTGAACTTTTTACATTTGTCATCTCATTTATTTTTATAATATCCCCCATAAGAAAGGCAGAATTACTAGCCCTATTTTTCAATAACAAGGTTTCATTTTAGAGATATTAAATATCTAAAATCTGTCTGACTATAAAACCTAAATTACATTAAAAATCTAAGACACAGAGTTAGGACTCAAACCCAGGTGTCCAAAGCTTATAATCACTGTTCTGTAAGCGATTGAGAAGAAAGACTTGGATCAAACACTTTCTGCATGAGCTTAGGCTAGTTGTTCTACATTCATAAACTGGGGACAGGGGCTGGGGTTGTGGCTCAGTGGTAGAGCACTTGCTTAGCATGTGTGAGGCACTGGGTTCGAGCCTCAGCACCACATATACATAAATGAATCAAATAAAGGTCTATCAACATCTTAAAAAAAAAACAAAACTGGAGACCATAATATTTGCAGTCATTTTTCTCCCAAATGTCATAGGACAAATTTGAGACCATTACTATGAAAGAATTTAGTGAATGAAATCATTATATGGAGGGTTTTAGATATACATATTTTCATCCAATTAATTTTTCAAAATGAGTTTATTTGCTCATTGAAACTGAAGTACTTCAAAGACAATCAAAGAAGTCTTACCTAAAACCACAATGAACAGTTTCTGGAATGCATCTGACAAAGCCTTCTGAATAGCAAGTTTCTGGGCCATCTTTCTTTTCATAAGGAATGATAATGGTCCTACATCCAAATGAAACAAATGGATTTAAAATATGTGTATGAGTGATTATTGTTCTATATTTAAATAAATAAAAATACATCCACAATTCTGAGATCATTATCCTTGCAATTAAAAGTAGCATACCACATAGGTTTTGTTGAATGGCTGTTGTAGGTATGTCCTGATGAAGTCCATTTTCATTTCCCCAATCTATTATGGAAGTTCTTGATGTACTAGAAGGGAGATCTATGCCAGGAAGTTGGCATAAGTCTCACATCACTTAGATTTTAAATGGACAACTGGAAGCTACGCTCCTAAACACCCTAGCTTCCTATATATATCAGGACAGAAATAACACACCAAGAAAGATTTGGTGGTAATGCAGATGACCTGGTCTCTGAGTGCACTCAGCTACAGCAGCCTACCCTGCTCCATGAACAACCCTGCTTCTAAATTAAAAACCCTAAGCCTGAAGGCCATGGATTCTAGAAAAAACTCAGTTTCAACTGGAGTACCTTTTCGAGGTGTCTATATTTGCTTCTTTTTCTGCTCAAGACCCCTTATGAGTAGTCAAACGACTGAATACTTATACAAGAGTATATGATAATCTTATCTAGATTTTGCTAAGTGAAGACCACAAGAAATCTATAATTGAAGAACTATTTTAGCCTAAAGCAAGTTCTCAATGCAGAACTGGAGACACATTATCTCTTTCCTCCTCCACCTGCTTCTTGGCAGGTGGTCAGTCTCAAATTTTAAATTTAAAGGTTCTGTTAAGTATTGCCCAAGGTGAAAACCTGTATTGTAAGGCACAAAAATTCTGCCTAGGCTTTTAGTAACTTAGCAAGGGAAAAACCTGATAGGTAGCTGAAAAGTGAGTTTTAGAAAGAAGAGAGGCCCTTCTCCTTCCCTTCCCTGAGGACCGACCTTCCTCCAGCTGATCCAAAGGCTCCTCTGCAATGCCAACTCCAGGACTCCTGCAGGCATAGGACAGCAACACCACCTCTAAAGCACAGAAGAACTTCAGGCTTTGCTTCTCCAGGGGTGCCTCGAGAGTTTCATTTTCCCTTCCTTCAAGGTCAGAAAGCTCTTGAAGCTGTTCGGATTTGAATTAAAGTGTCTTCCTAGGATTTTTTACTTTTCTTTTTTTCCAGGGCTGGGAATGGAACCTTGGCCTCACACACACTAGGCAAGTGCTCTACCACTGAGGTACATGCTAAGCCTCCCCACCACAGTACTTTAACATACAGAAATAAAACTAAACTCCAATAATCACAGATTGAGATGCACCACAGCTTCAAAATCAGGTAAGATTTGCAATTAAATTACTAGATATAGGAAATATTTTTTATTACATACTACACAAACACTGGGGAAAATTATGGACATCACCATTCAGATGATTAAAGTGATTATCATTATTTATTTATTTAGTACTAGGAATTGAACCCAGAGGCACTTAACCACACTGAGCCACATCCCCAGCCCATTTTATTTTTTATTTTGAGACAGGGTCTCACCAAGTAGGCTTAGGACCTTGCCAAGTTTTTGAGGCTGGCTTTGAATTTGCAATCCTCCTGTTTCAGCTTCCTGAGCTGCTGGGATTACAGGCATGTACCACCACACCCGGAATTATTATTAATTATACGTTGTGAGCCAATTCAAATATATCCACTTGCCCTCAGTAATAGGTAGCCTCTCAGAACTCCCCCTACAACCCAGTTCAACCTTTCTGTCTAGAGTCTAGACTTATAATGCTGAAAGGACAGTGTAATTTAAAGAAAGACTAAGGGCTTACCTTGATGATCCTTTTTGACCATCCATTGAAACCAAAGTAGTAATTTGCCAGTTCTTGGCATCGTGAGCTGTTTAGAGCAAAGGCTTGATGTCGAACTGCCTTATGTCTGGTGCCAAGACGAACCTAAATTCATAAAAGAGACTCACAAATATCATAACCTGTCAGAGATTTTATCTTGGATACACCTGAGATTTATTGATACTAAGTTCACAGAGTGATTGTTAAAATTAAATGGGGGGCTGGGGATATAGGTCAGTTGGTAGAGTGCCTGCCTTGCAAGCACAAGTCCCTGGGCTCAATCTCCAGCACCGCAAAAGAAAAAAAAAAAAAGATTAAATGGGACAGAAAGAACATTTTAAGTACTGAATTCCTAATAAATCCTAAACAAATGTTATCTATTCTTTATAAGTCACAGTACTTTTCAGGACCCCCCAATTAATTGGAAGGTTCCCCTGACCTCTGGTGGTGATAAGTGATGATGAAATCAACAAGGGAGTCCTGCAGAAAAATGACAGGATTGTGAGAGAGCAAAGAAATCATTTTATAACTATACTGCACCAATAAAAACATGGAAAAAGTCATGTCTTCCCATCCAGCCACTCCTGCTTGAGAATATGACTTAAAAAGCAGTTAAGATCAACTGCCACTCACCAAGTTACTAACCCATATTAGAGGTGAGAATATACATACATCTATGAATATCATAGGCCACTAAAATGATTAATGGTTCAGCTGCATTAACAGTCTTCTTTGAGAACGCAAATATCTCCTAAATGTTAGTTCTCTAAATATTTTATATGTAATTAAAGTTTCTCAGACTCAGTCAAGTTTAAATCAACAAGCAATATAAACAAGAATAGGCAGCAAGGTCAGTAGCAAGCAACCAGATCAAGTATCCAATCAGGAACTGAAATGGTCCCTGAAAAACAAAAGGTGGTTGAACTGAGGTACAATGAGACTCTAAGAAAGCAAAATTGGTTGATACACTAACATGGAACAGGGTTTTTACAATGCATTAAAGAAGGTTTTGCCCATCTTCTAGAAAATGAAGGGAGCTCTGATGAGCAGTTTGAGAATTATGATGAAAAAGCATCCTTTATGTTACAACTGAGTTTGTCAAGCTCACACATTTTTAATCCACATAAAAGTAAATATAAGCAGAACTTCTCTGAAGATTTCTTAAACGGCAACATAAAATGACATGGGATTTTGCAACAGTAAGTCTGGGTTTGACCTCCAGCTTCCATGGTTATTGTCATGAATCTTAAGCAAGTCACTTAACCGTCCTGATTTGCGTTTTTTTCATCTAAAAAAACAAAAAACAAAGAAACAAAACCTGAAACCTGGAACTAAAGGATTAGTGTGGTAACGTATCTGGAAGCATTCTGTAAACCAGAATGTTGCAAAAATGCTACCCTATTATTGAATTCTGTACTTCATGCCTCTGGAACTAGGAATTCCATATTTGAACTTACCCTCAATGGAGATTTCTGAAAAAGCAGTTTCCTGTCGCATGCCACTTGAGCTCTCTGAGCATCTCTTGATGAATAAAACTTAACGACGGCATAGAAACCAGGACCGGCCACTGCAGCGTTTGGGAAGACCCGGACGGAATACAGCAGGCCAAACCGGGAGAATACTGTGAACAGAGAATGCTGTGGGGTGGTCCCACGCCAAGTTAAGTGCATGAACTCTTAGGCCCCGAACACAAAACCGCACATTCCCTCCTGTGCTCCGAGCCCTTCTACACGATGTGTGCAGCTGGAAACACTTCACCCTTCACGAACGAGTTCTCCTCTTACAAAAGAGGCAACGTTTTGTTGAGATGCATTTCAAGGCCACATGTCCTGGTTGTTGACAGGTACCTCTCTGGGTGGCGGTGAAATCTATTGGGGTTCCTTGGCTGCTGGGGTCCCCTTTAAAGCTAACAACCCTTCGGCAGAGGCTCCGAGGAGGGTGAGGGGTTGGAACTCCCAGACAGCGGGTGAGCGGCTTTCTCCATTCCTCCCTCCACCCTGGTCCCAGCTCACATGCAAGGCCTCGGCCGTGGGTCCAGAGCTCAACTCCCACACCAGCAGGGTTTTGTCACTCTCAGTGGGAACCGCAAAAGGAACCAACTCCGCCATCCTGCCGTCACTGCGCCTGCGCGGCGGAGGCTCAAGCAGTTCTGCGCCTGCGCAAAGCATACCCGCGCTGGTTTAAAAAGGGGCGCGTGCAGGGGGCGTGGCCGCACGCGGGCGGGGGCAGAACCCGGAGCGCTCCCCCGCCCCTTCCACCCCGGGCTGTCCGGGTGTCCATTCCTTGACTCCAGCCACACCACCCCGATGCCGTAGGAAGAGTTCAGTGCTTCTCTTTAAGTACGTATTTTGTTTTTGCGATGCTGGGGTTCGAACCCCAGGCCTTGCACGGAGTAGGCAGGCGCTCCATCATGAGCTACATCCCAGCCTATTCAAGTGTATTTTTAGGGTAGATCCCTAAGAGTGGGCTTACGAGATCCATACAGGATCGATTTGGCTTTGAACTCGCGATCCTCCTGCCTCAGCCTCCCGAGTCGCTGGGATTATAGGCGTGCGCCACCGAGACCGGCTAGCCTAGGGTTTTAATCTGGGTGTTGGTCCTGCCTTAATAGGTAGTGTAAGCTTTGGAAAATGACAAACCCCAAAATAGCGTGGCCTGGGAAGAGGGAGTGGGGAAGAAGGCAACCCATTGATAACATTGATCCTTTCCCAGTGACAGGACAATCCCTGGGAAGGAGATATCCATCAAGCCTAAAATGGCAGTCTCTGGGGCAAACCAAACCATTGATCCTTCTCCAAATAAATCCTTTCCCAGTGACAGTACAATGGGACCCTGAAGGGACAGAGATAAGCCCTGAACGCTGACCCCACACCCTCCATTTTTCCCCAAGTGAAAATATTGCCCAGGAAGAACACATTTTTTTTTTTTTGAACTGGGGATTGAACTCAGGGACACTCGGCCACTGAGCCACATCCCCAGCCCTATTTTGTATTTTATTTAGAGACAGGGTCTCACTGAGTTGCTTAGGGCCTCACTAAGTTGATGAGGCTGGCTTTGAACTCGCGATCCTCCTGACTCAGCCTCCCAAGTCGCTTGGATTACAGACGTGCGCCACCACGCCTGGCTAGAACACATTTTCAAATTTTCACAATCCTGTTTCCTGAGTGCCCAAACTGACACGCTCTGTCAATAATTAAGTCACCTCTCAGTGTAACATAGACAATAAGCACAGATTCTTCCTTTGGCCAAGGGCTCATTTTCCATTAGGAAAGTGGGTCCACCAGATGCATGATTTCACTGCTGAATAAAGGCTTTGCTGATTCATGAAGTTTGCACCTTGCTCGCTCATTTTTTGCTAACAGTTAGTACTATCTACTGAGCTTGTGAGAAAGGACCTCTAGAAATGTGATCCATTAACACTATTTTGGGGAGTTTTAAATATGCAAGTCAAAGTAAAACTGACTAACCTATTAATAATCTCACATGAAATTCTTACAGAATTCTCAGGTTGTCCTAGTGATTCTGGTGGCATATATGTACTTGTGGACATTCAGTGACATGGGAAACTGGGTGACAGAGTAAGGAGGAGAAATAAATTTGGAATCAGAGTGGGTCCAAATAGGGCACCAACACTGGAGCTGATGGTGCCCGACAAGTGGTGTTCTAGGTGTCAAAATTGGCTAATTGCCGCAGTAATAGTTGGTCCTAAGGCACTTTTTAATCCTACAATGTCAAAGCTGGATAGGACCCTCCAGAACAGGTCTCTTGTGGTTTCTAAATAACACTCCTCAGATCTCTGCTGGTCTATGATGAAGTTTTCACCTATCCGTGGCAAAATCAGAAAAGAAAAACACGTCATTCTGAAATTTTATGATAAAATATATTTCACTCTCCTGTGTCATTTCTGACCTCCCTGTAATTTTGATGCTAAAAATATTTAATGAAGAGATGCTGAAATAGAAGATAGTTGTTTTAATATTCTTACTTAAGCATTAAAATTAAAAGTTGAAAATCTTGTTTTAGTTTTTTGGGTTTTTTTTTTTTTTTTTGACATTTTGCTGGTCTGGAAACCATTGAATAACCCACGCTTTTGTCTGCTACCTGATGCAGTTAGGGATCGGAGGTAGAGGCTTTAGTGGCCCAAAATAACATTCCAGTTTGATCAGCCACTACTGATGGTGCCTGTGTGCAGGACATTCCTCTGTGTCTTTGCCTTGTCCCTAAATAGGTTCTACTCGATGTCAGCCCCCTCCAAGCAAATTAGATCCCACTCAGAGAAACTTTTTCTTTACTCATCTAGATTCTAACTCATTGTGGCAAAGCAACCAAAAATTATTGGTACCTGGCACTATTTCTGTGTTCCACCATTACGTTCTCCACCTCAATACCACACCCTTAGCCCACCCATTACCTATCTCTGAGCTTTCTTTTACTTTGAAAATAGTTGTCTTGGGGGGAATAATTCAGATCTTGGTACTCTTCCAAACCAATAATTATAGATTTTATTACCACTTCAAGGTCCATTATAAGTTTGTGGATATCTCTGCTTCTCTTCCTCAATAATGAACACCTGAAGGACAATAGTTGTGTCTTCCTTCTTCTCGCACCTGGTGCATTCCTACTGTGGCAAGTACTCCAATTTGTGTGTGAATGAGTAGACTAACATAATTCTTACCCAGGGAAAGCTGGAGTAAATTTTAAAAACCATAGCAATTTATTGTGATCCTTTTGGTTTGCAAATGAAAGTCAGGAGGCAAGGAGGCTGGGCCTAGATGGGCACAGGGAGGAAGCCTAAGAAAACCATTTATTCCTGGGTTTCTGCTGATCCATTTTATTTATGAGCGGGAAAGGTGGGGAAAAAATAAAGTGTCGACACGAGGAAGAAGTGCCACAGAATCCCAGAATTACAGGAATTCTGGAATGACTCCACAAAGCGCCTGCACCCTGTTTCAGTTCATATGGCATCCCGTCATCCAGTGGGAGAGAGGCCGGCCTGCGCAGTGCAGCCTCCAATTTAACCTGTGGAGGAAAAAAGACGTAGGTTCTACTTCCCACTTAGTAGCAGCTTCTCCACGCACCTGTCCCAGTTCCTGTTGAGTCTCCCTGCAGAGCAACACCAAGAATTCCCTTCATTACTAGCTCTCTAGCTTGTTTTCCAGGCCTCTTTGATTCTTCCTTCGAATTTCCCTCATCTCTGGTTCTTTCCCTTTTTCCCTGTTCATATTCTGAAAATATGCTTCCGTATTTTCAAATCCTAATCTCCCTCTAAAAGTGGACAGTACTGTTTGACGGGGCCAAGAATTACTTGAAAAGGAAGAAAGAAGAAAGAAAGAAAATCCTGTGTGCAACCACTGACTCTTCTTTCAGCCTTAATGGTCATCGATGTTTCACCTTGTAAGGTCTACAGGGAACTTGGTCACCTTGCAGAGGCAGCCATTTAGATACACACCCAGTTAGAAGCACAGAAAAGGTTACTGACCATCTGAATGGCCACCATTGAGGAGCTAGAAGCTTTGCGGGTATCTACCCAATTGAGGAGCTCCTTACTGCTGGCAGCTGTTTGTATTGCTTAAATCCTCCTGTCCACTGGACTAAGGAAGAACACTCATGGTCCAAACTGAACCCATCAGATTCTCTGTCCCAGGAACTTGGACTAGACTGGTCCTAGCCACTCCTTATAGTTGCTTAGGACTTCAGCTCATAAACTTGGGACTTCGATAGGCTTGTCGATAGGGAGTGGAGGAAGCAGGTCTATGTAGAGATTAGTGAAGTGAATGTACCAACAGAAACAAAAACCTTCCATGGAAAGTTTCTGCCAGTTTCCAGTCCTAACTGCATTCTCTTTCTGAGGTCTAGCTACACCCCTTCATTGAGCTCAGTGAAACACCTTCTCTCAGAATAAGTTTCCCTCAGTTAGCTCAAGTTGTTTCCTGTTATTACAATCAAAATAGTTTTGTTTAATACAATATCAGAGAATGTACCAAATCCAAATCTCAGATTTCCAAGCCAGTCCACCATCCCATATTTTTCCAGACTTCTGAAAGAAAGTGCCCAGGAGCCCCTGCCCACCACCTCTTTCTCTGTCACTCCTCCTTCTTGGGGTCCTGCCCATGAACAGTCCCATTGTGTCCTCCTCACCAGTTCCTCATCCCACGTGATCCAGACACAATCTTCTTTGCACAGCTGATGCTGGAGAGAAGGTTGGGATCCAGCAGATCTGTCGGTGGGGAGGAGAACATTTGTTAAGAGCACAGAAGACAATCACAAAGACACAAGCAGACTCTGGCCTTCCTTGCACAGGATCTGCCACCTGGGCTGGGGCACTTCCAGATAGACAAGGGCTCCCTCCCAGGGTTCTTTTAGACACTCTCATAATGACTACTAAAGATCGGGGTAGCTGGTGGTATGGGCAGGAGAGGCAGGAGGACTGATATTTGGGCATGTCCACTATCATTCTTCTTAGTCAAAGTAGATGGTGGTTCCCCCAAAGTTTTTAGGGTTTCCAGGGAAAAGAAATACCAAAAGAAGCAGCCCAGAGTCAAGGTAAAGTCCTGCCTAATGAGGGGGCCTCTTTAGATGAAGATTCCAGAAATATTAGAGTAACAAGGAGGAGATAAGGGGCAGAGTCATGGGCCTTGTCAAGCTTCCTGGATCAGCTCTAAGGTGAGGAGTTTGCACTTGACCTTTGGTCAGACCATTACTTTACATACTACTGAGTGGTTATACCTGAGCTATCAAGGCCACAGATTGCATTGAATGCCACTCTTCTTTTCTTTTCTTTCTTTTTTAAAAATATTTTTTAGTTGTCAGTGGACCTTTATTTTACTTATTTATATGTGGTGCTGAGAATCGAACCCAGTGCGTTGCACATACTAGGCAAGTGCTCTACCACTGAGCCACAACCCCACTCTTCTTTTCTTATAGAGATGACATCTCACTATGTCACCTAGGCTGGCCTCCAACTCCTGAGCTCAAGCAATCCTCCTGCCTCAGCCTCACAAGTCAATGGGACAACAGGCATCCCACCTCCTCAAGTTCAGTTCTCCCTTTGAGCCTCAGTTTCCTCATCTGTAAAGTGGAAATCACAAACAGTTTTGAATGGAAAACTGGGCATGGACATTTGGATGAAATAAGGTAAGCATGTAAAGTGCTTAGATATAATATGCTCTCAACTGATTTGGCTGCTGTAGGATATGCAGAATCCTCTCACTGGATGGGTATCAGGACCAGTAAGTCAAGCCTCTGCTCAGTAAAGGGATTCCCCAACTCTTAAAACTCTCTAAGGACATGCCCAGGCTGTGGGTGGGAAGAGAAACCCTGTGAGTAGAGCCTGGTCTCCTCTCTTATCCCTCCCACCCTGGGCCCCAGGCCAGACCTTCACAGTCCACTTGGCAATAGTTTTCCGAGTGACTCTGGTAATTATTGCACCAGTAGTGGCTGTTGATCTGGAAGATGCCATAGTCAGTGCTGCCATCTGCATTTTCATTTACCTTTGATGTGTTGAACTTGCTTTCCACAAAAGCCAGGCAAAGCCCTTAGAATGGGGAGAAGAGGGTCAGGATTTAGGGAGGACCTACCTGGGTGACTAGGGAGATGGCAGAGAAAGAGAGACAAGGATTCAGAGGAAAGGGACAAGATCTGAGAGGCTAGAACTGACTGGAGCGCTAGAAATGACCATGTGCATCTCCTCTCATCCTTTGGTCCCTCTAGCCACCCATCAGTATGACCAAACATTCATTATCCTTCCATCAACCCATGCTTTCTGCTTTATCGAGCATCTACTGTATTTCAGGAAATATGCAAAGTCCAAGAAGGGGCATTCAGCTGGGTCAACTGTAGATGCTGCTTTCAAGGGACTGTTAGTATAGGAATGATAATATGTACCTTAAAAAAGCGAGGTAAAAAGAGAAAGTGTTGCCAGAGAGTTGCACAGATTCCAGATGAAAAGGAAGATGTCCTTGCCATGCAGGAAGATGAAGCTTTTGCATGGGCTGTTCCCTGTGACTGGAATTTTCTTCCCCTGACACTTGGGTTATCAGGTTGTCCATTTGATTCAGCTCTGCTCAACATCATTTTCTCAGTGTCTTTCCCTGAGTTCCCATCCAGAATAGTCAGTGTCACCTGTCATATTCTCCTGCTTTATTCTTCCTCATGCATTTATCACCACCAGGTAGTACTCTCTCTCTCTCTCTCTCTCTCTCTCTCTCTCTCTCTCTCTGTGTGTGTGTGTGTGTGTGTGAGAGAGAGAGAGAGAGAGAGAGAGAGAGAGAGTTTGCTATTGCTCTCTTCCCCTGGATTGTAAATACTTTAAGGGAAGGGGCTTTGTTTATCTTTATCTCCCTAGAATCTGAAACAGTTCTTGGTACATAATAAGTGCTCAGTCAATAATTTTTGAATGAATGTGAAATGTTGGGAAAGGCTTCCTGGCTTTGAAAAGATGAATGGGAGGGAAAGAAAGATGGCCAATAGACATGGCTAGGAAAGAAGAAAGAGGAGGGGGCAGAGGAAATGGAACTTACACTCATTCAAGGTGTAACCCTCAAATCCTTCCAAGTCGTCCTTGTACAGTATCCTGGCCAAATCACAGCGACTGATGAGAGAGGCCTGATTTACAACAAGAAGGCAGCAGGCTACAGTGATAAGCACTAGTGTCTGGGTCATCCTCAGAAGGGGCCAACAGTTCTTGTCTCACAGACTTCCTTCTGATTTTCTCTGGGAGCCTGGAGAGAACAAATTTCCTTGCTTACTCTCTGCTTACTACCTGACTATTCCCATTCTCTTTCTTCCCATGTATTATTTTATAAATATTTTTTAATTTAAACATTTATAAAAAGAGACTCTCCTGATCCTCCATGTACCCATTTCTCAGCTTCAGCAGTTAAAAACCAAGGTCAATCTGATTTCCTCTGTGGGTCATCTTGTACTGGACACTCAGGCGTCCAGCCACATTTGGGTACTGGGGTTGAGATGGAGGTTGACCAAGGAAATTAGTGAAAACCATGCTTTACTGGTATATGTATGTGTGTATTTGAGCATGTCCTTCCAGAATAAGAGTTGGGTAGGACACTGGGACTGGGGTTGTGGCTCAGTGGTAGAGCATTTGCCTAGCGCGAGTGAGAGACTGGGTTCAATTCTCAGCACCCCATAAAAAAGTAAATAAATAAAATTAAGATTGTGTCCATAAAAAAAGAAGAGTTAGGACTCCCATCCCCCACCCTTAGACACATGACACATGACCTTCCCCAAAGGCATACTGTGCCTTCTACGAGGTGGGCTGGTAGTAAGTTCTACCCTTTTGTTTCCACTCCAGGGTGGTAACCTAAAACAAGTAAGAGTGATCTGGTGGTACAAATAACCAAGTTCACACTGCTGAAATCAAGGGCTTTGGAGTCACACTGCCTGCTTTCAAGGGCTGGGCTGCTGTGTGACTTTGGCAATGCACTTAACTGCATTTATAAAATTAAGATATGCTAATACTTACCTAATAGGGAAAACATGATGATTAAATAAAATAATAAATGCTCAGATCTTGGTTTCACATTCCCCACAAAATGAACCCAGGACTCCTAGGAATATGGCAGATTCCTAAGCTACAGCAGGAAAGGATATGAGATAATTCTGGATTATTTTGTACTGGACAAGTTAAGGAAGTGCTCAAAGTATGGATTGAGGCATGTCAAATGGACATAAGCGTTAGCTGAAAGAGCCATAAGTTGGCCAAACCTTGAACACTATTTTTATAACAGCTTTATTGAGATACAATGCACAATAGATAATTTATTGAAAGTGTACAATTCAATGGATAATTTATTGAACATGTACAATTCAACAGTTTTTAGTATATTTGCAGATATATGAAACTATTATCACAATCAGTTTTAGGACATCTTTATCAACCCAGAATGAAACCCTGCACCCATTAATATTTTGTAGCCATCATAGATTGGTTTGAGCAAGAATTATCAGCAGATGCTAAGTCTGAAGAGGCAGGAAGCTTGATGAAGGACTGGGTGTGCACCTGGTCTCAGAGAATCGCCCCAGATTGCTTAGTAGTTGCACAGTTAAACAGCAACTATATGGTGGATAAACCAATGTTTTTATCTTGTAATCAAAATTAACATTCTTGGACTGGAATTGTGACTCAGTGGTAGAGTACTTACCTAGCATGCATGAGGCTCGGGTTCAATTCCCAGAACCACAAAAGAAGAATTAACAATGTCAATGAGGGATGGAGGGACATTTGTATGCCTCTAGATGTGATACCATGAGAAGGGCACCACATCACTTACGTAATATCCTGGCCAAGGATGTACGGTTTGTGTCTAATCCTGAGGAAACAAAGCCAAAGCGAGGGGGAAGATCTGTAAAATAACTGGCCTGTATCCTTGAAAATGGTCAATGTTATGCAAACAAAGAATGGGGCTAACCAGACAGTGGCACATGCCCGTGATCCCCAGTAACCCAGGAGGCTGAGGCAGGAGGATTACAAGTTCAAGGCCAGCCTCAGCAACTTAGTAAGACCCTAAGCAACTTAGTAAGATTCGGTCTCAAAATAAAGAGCTGGGTTGTGGCTCAGTGGTTAAGTGCCCCTGGGTTCAATCCCTAGTATCAAAATTTAAAAAAATAGGGGCTATTTCCATCACAGGAGTGTGTGTCTTTCTCCTTAAACTACATGTGTCCGTGTGGCTCAGGGCAAAGGTCCTGGATTCCTCCACCCAGCACCTCAGCTTTCCAGTTGCTATTGTGTGGACAAAATGGCTTTGCAGGTGGGCCCACTTCCGTTTTGGTTCTCTTGTTCTCTCCTCTCACTCCACACCAGCCTGAGCATGGAGGCATTCTTTTACATCTCTCACAGTCCTCACCCCAGGCTTGCCAGATTTAGTCAGTAAAATTATACAATGTCCAGTTAAATTAGAAATTCAGGCAAATGACTAATCATCGCTTAGTTTAAGAATGTCCCACGCAACCTTCCCCACCCTGACTCAGAGTCTTCTCTCAGACCCCACTCTTTGAGCCTGGGAAGAAGGGAGCTCCAGCTCTGTCCATAAAGCCCCTCCGGGGTCTCTCAGGGAAGACAGTGGTCCTAGCATGTGTGTTCCCACCCCCCTTCCAAAGCTTACCTCTTTCCCAGCCTCTCTGACCCCAGGTCCCAGTCTCTGCCCCGGGCTTTCTGTGAAATCTATCGAACAAGTCGTTTTGGAGTAGGAACCTCTTCCTCACCAAGCACCCCTGGCTTCAGCCCCACCTGGCCAATGTCTTTCCTTGTTCTAAAGAGGGTAGGAGTGCTGGCTAGTCCAACCTTCTGGAACTCTAGTTCTGTGACGTCATAATTCCCCTGGAAATACGTGGTTGGAGCCATGCAAACCGAGCAAGCTTCAGGTAGAAATGGCAGATGGGTCTGGGAGATGAGGTGATAAGTGTGAGAAAGCTGACTGGGCCAGACAGGGTTCCGTCCTTCCACCTCCTGGGATTAGGACCACTCTGGGGGAAACTCCTTCCCCCACAGGTTTTTTGGTGGGAGCTCCCAGTCATAGGATCCTGCCTCCTTGAGGCGGCAATTGTCTGTGAATCCACATATTTTGAATTGAAGCTAAGCAGAGCTTCATGTCCCAAAGGAAGCCCTAGGGTGCAGGGGTAGAGCCCACAGCTTCCATTCCAGCGGATACAGGATACAGCGTGCATCAGAGGCTGGGCCTCTGTGAAGGGATAGTAGAGTCTGCGCCAGACTCAGAGTCCGCCCTTTTAGGATTCAAACACACCCTTCCTTTCTTGCAGTTCTGAGATTCAATAAACGTCCTTTCTTGCATAAATAAGTTCGAATTGGGTTTTTGTCGCATGCCACCAAAGGAGACCTGCCTATTACAGTGGCTCATTGTCTGAGCCAATCATTATTGGGATACCAAATCTGGGAATAATTTCCCAGAGGTGCATCCTGGCTACCTTCCTAGCCTCAGGCTTCCATCTAGCCAGAATAAGAACACACGAAAACCAAAAGATATTTATAGCCCTGTGAGTGTGATAGTTCACTAAAGTTTACTTCCAAGTCCTCAAAAGGTGCTCCTGCTACAGTTTGGATTCCTGGTGGAAGCCTTGGCCCTGGGCAAATCTCACATTGTACATAGATCACCCGGGAGATACTCGTGAACCAGTGGATGTAGAAATGCTGACTCAGAACATTCTTAAGTGCCATTCAGCCAATATGTGCTCCCCTGTGGAACTGTCTGATAAAGGCAGGACTAGAGTCTCAGGGAAGACCATGTGACCATTAGAAAATCTCCACCACAGATACCTTCCTTTAAAAAAAAAAAAAAAGTCTTAACCCGATGACCTTCATGTTGGGAATGTTTGGCTCCATTCTGTTAGAGGGTCGGGCAGAAGGACAGCTTTTAAGCCTGGGGCTGGATTTCCTTCCCGTTTCGTGCAGGCAGCTAACCATACTTCTCTCTACTCTTTGGTTGCCCTGAGCAACCACTGTGTTTCCCCTTTGGTGGTCCCTGTAGTGTATAACTGCAGTTTTCTAGGTGTCCACATTGCATCCCGAAGATTAAGAATTCCCTGCCTTTTCCTCCTGAGTTAATTGGCCCATTTCTTTATGTAAGGCCCCATGAACATGAGGAGTGGTGAAAGCATACTTTGAGTCTGCGTAGATATCGACATGGATTCCTGCTGCCAACTGGAGTGCTCAGATCAGAGCAATAAGTTCTGACTTTTGTGCTCAAGTTCCCTGAGGCAGAGGCTTTGCCTCAATGATGGAGGCCAGAGTGACCACTGCTTATCCAGCAAGACGGACCCTGTCCTTTATGAAACTGCTTCCATCTGTGAAGTACTCCACATGCGGTTCCTTGAGGGGGCTGGTCTGTCAGATCGGTTTCCTGCAGAACACCTTCTGACCTCAATGCAGTTGTGATCCGGTCGCCCAGTCCCGATGGGCAGTGGAGTTGCTGGGTTTAGAGTTCAGATGACTTTAATGTGGACATGTGGATTTCCACATAACATGCCCTGGTATCTGACCATCCTCTCATTAGTCAGCCAATATTGTCCTTTGTATTCTAACAACGTCAAAATCGTACAAGGAACTCTGACAACCAATTCTTGTCCCTTTGCCAGTTTATCAGCTTTCAACACCAGAAGGGCCGTGGCTGCAAGGGTCCATAAACAAGGTGGCCAGCCTTGGGCTACAGAGTACAGCTGCTTAGAAAGACAGGCCTTTGGACAGGGCCATGTCCTCAGCATTTAAGTCAGCACTCCTACAGCTGTTCCAGACCATTCACGGACATACAGAAAGGCTTTGTAAGGTCAGGGAGTCTTGGTCCAGGTGCACTGGTGAGTGCTTGTTTAATGTCCTTAAAAGGCCTTTTGCTGTGATGGCCCCCACATCAGAGGATCCCATTCTCCCCGCCATTGGTGGCTTTATAGAGGGGTTTTGCCATAACTGAAAAGTTGGGGATCCACGTATGGCAGAATTCAGCAGCCCCTAAGAACCCTCTAATCTGACAGTGGGTTGAAGGGACCAGATCACCTGTTTCCTTTCGGGGGTCAGTTACCATTGTCCCTGAGTCAGATAGAAATCAAGGTATTTGACTTTTTCTTGACAGATCTGGGCTTTCTTCTTTGAAACTTTGTAACCAGCCTTACAGGAGAGAGAGAAGCAGCCATCTCCCTTTCATGCAGTTCCCTCTGGTTGTTCCGGCCAGCCTTGGTCTTGGGGGGTGGAGGAATCTTTGGCTTTGGGAAGACTTTGGCACTGAGACATTGAGGAAGAAGGAGTAGCCAGTGTTGGAGGGGCCACCATTTGTTGCCTCTGGGCATAAGGGAACTGAGGGGGCAGTCTGCTGTCTCGGTGGCCTTGGCAAAGTTGGGTAGAATGGCACATAAAGTGGTGGGTTCTTTTCTGGCTCATGGGGGAAAACTGGTTTCCTTTCTGTTCTTTCCTTTTTTAGGGTTTTCTCTGTTTAGTTCCCTTTGGTTGTGTCTTAGAGGCCACTGGAGTCTGAGCTAACCTCAAGTTGGATTGTCCTTCCAGGCAGGCTCTCAATCAAGGGGGCTCCTTCTGTACTCTCTCTTGCCAGCAATCAATATAAAGGAATTGGTCTGGGTGTCCAGGTGTTCTGACAACTACTAAAAGGACTCACCAATGACACTTTTGTCTAAAGATCCTTTTGGTGGCCATCTCACCTCAAAGGCTGGCCATTCTAATTCGCAAAGTATATAACCTTTGTGGAGTGAGCTTTACCCCACAGTTTCCATTAAACCTTTTGCAACCTTTGTGGAGTGAGCTTTACTCCATGGTTACCATTAAAACCTTTCTTAAAGTTTTCTAACATACATTTCAAAACACTCAATTTCCTTTGTGTGCCTCCCATGTTCTGCCCTGCATGGGTGTTGAGCTCTTAGGACAAGACTTGCTCGTCCATCTTTGGCCGTTCCCCTCGGGGACTTAGGGTCCTCTTAGCCTTGGGGGTTGGTATCAACCCCCAACCTGGAGCTTCCGCCTAGACGTTGGTTGGTGGAGATCCACTGCAGCCTGTGTGAGGCACCACAGAACCACGGATCAGGACTCCGCACTCGCTGCGGCCCTTGGGTCCAAACCCTTCCCCATCCATCTCACGCACACACTTTCATACAGACATGATCAGAGAAAAATGTCTATACACCAACCCCCCCAGTTCCAAACCAAAAAAGGGAGTCACAGTTTCGCCTCTGCTCTCTGACCCTGAGCAGAGACTACTCGGGTGACTCCCCAGGTCCTTTTCAGCTCCAACTCCTTTTGGAGGTTACACAGGACCCTCAGAGATCAGGCCCCTCTTCCACCTGCTTAACTTCTATGAGGAAGTCCGGTGGGCTAACAGCCATGGACCCAGGTCCTACCTGTTCAGTCAGGTGGTGCTCTAAATCTCCCGGTCCTGGTTCCTGCTCCTCGTAGGTGCTGGGTTTTATTGTGTCCTGGGACA
The DNA here is from genome assembly GCA_020662805.1 of Glaucomys volans. Lineage (NCBI taxonomy): Eukaryota > Metazoa > Chordata > Mammalia > Rodentia > Sciuridae > Glaucomys > Glaucomys volans. The sequence continues at coordinate 167,827 of JAJEJO010001726.1, forward strand.
GAAGCTCTGCCCCAGCACCAGGTGAGTCACCTCCCCTCTGGGCAAAGAGTAACCTGAACTGCACCAAGTGTTGACCTCTGACATCCTGGGGAAGCCAGACCCAAATACACTGGAGGTTTCTGCTTAATTATGGTAAAGGTCTTCTGGGTGGGGGTCTCTGGCCTGCTTCAAACTCACAGTCTGTCACCTTTCCATGAAGGCCACAGCATCTCAATATCATTAGTCACCAAGGAAGTCTGGGAATTTTCTTTCAACTGTAGCAATAAAAAAAAGCTCAGTTTTGTCACTAATGGCCATTCAACCTCAGAGACAGATGGCAGGATCTGATGGAGAGTAATGAGGGCGTCTCAGTGGCAGGCTCCCTGGTGCCCACCACAGGGGGAAGGGCAGAGGCAGCCAGGGCAAGATGGCAAGTGAGTATGACAGTGATCCACTTCACCTTTTGAATAAAGCTCTGAGGCTTATGTTTAAAAGGGACACACTTTTCTTCCTTTTCCTCTTCTCCCTCTCCCCCTCCCTAGCCTGGGGGAAAGGTTACCCTGAGCTCTCTGTACCACAGGAAGGAGGTATCTGCCAGAGGATCTAGGAAGTGAGTATCTCCCAAATGAACAAGTGAGTGTTCACACACCATCAGGGGGCCCTGGGACCCCCTGTCAGGGCACACCTGGAATGTGGCCTTTGAAGAGCTCCTTTAAAACCTACCTTCCTGTCCCTCCTAATGGGTAGAATCCCAGTCTCTGGGACAGGAGTCCCTGTGCTTTTCCTTTGCTAGCAAAGCAATAAAACTTCTTTTTCCTTTTTCTCAAAACTGTGTCCTTGTTACTGAATTGGCATCAGGGACAAGGACCCAGCTTTCAGTTACAAATTTGGCAACCCAGATGGGACCCAAGAGCAGCCCCCACTCCGGCTCTCTTGGGCAAGCCAGGCACTTCAAGCAACTGCACTTCATGCTGAGGATGGAAAGGGAACTTTTGGAAAGCTGACTACTGGAAAGTTAGGAGACAGGTTGAACCAGAGGAGCTATTCCTGTAAGTAAAGGAAGGGACCGAGGGACCCCCAGCACCTGCTGAAGCCCCCTTTGCTTCAGGGAACTCCTGCCTTCCCTGTCCTGTAGGGACTGCTCCATCTTGGTCTACTTTGAGAAAAAGGAAACTGAATGCAGTCAAGTCATGACATCCTGGCCATTGGGTAAGCTCCCCTGGTGTGCACACTGAGACCCTTGATTCTACTCATCTGGTTCCCCTTTGTGGGAATATCTGGTCCCTTTTTGTGGGGACATCTGTGGCTTCGCCGGTGTAAAGTCACAGTTAAGCGGGAGTTGAGAACTTGGGGGAATTTCTCTCATCTGGTCTGTCTGTTTTAAGGTTTCCTGTCTGTCAGCCATGGTTTGGGGATCCTCTCTGTTTGCTTGTCTCTGTGGTTTTTGTTTGCATTTGTTTCTGACCCCTTAAGACATGGGCAATACTGTGTTGATCCTATAGATTGTTTTTTGGGAAAGATCTTGGCTAAATGGGCCATCTATAGATGTAAACATGTCTAAGAAAAAGATGATGTTTTACCCTAACAATCTGGTCTTTGAATGGTTTTCTGAATGGTTGTACAATCTTGCAGTTGGGAGTTGGTCTGGCAGAGATAAAATGAGTGAAAGATGGTTTAAGTACAGGCCTGTATGCAATTACATAATAAGGAGTTGGCAAAAACTAAGTTGGATGCAAAAAGGTGCTGCCTCTAATGTGTGAATATAGCGGGACAGCAAAGGAGGATTAAAAAGAAATTTTTTTTTTCTTTTCAATGCAGTTCTGACGGTCTGAGCGCTACTTCTCAGCCTGGTCCTAGGTAGCTACATCCTGCTGCAGGTCAGGGACACCAATCCTGAGATAAAGGAGAAAAAAATAAAATCTCAGGAAAGCTGCCTGGTATATAGAGAAATGGGCAAAGAGGACCTGGCCTCTACCCTGCTTTCCAGCCACTCTTTGCCCATGAGAATAAAACCAGAGTTTGAGAAGAGGGCTCAAATCGCTGCTTCTGCAGGTGAATGAAATCTATGTGAGCTACCGGCCTTGCTGATTTTCTTTGTGGGTTCTTGTCTCATGGGTTCAAAGAATGAAATCCATGGATGGTGGCAGAGGACAAAAATTAAAATAAAATAAAATCAGTTTTGAATGAGAGGGAAAAAGGTAGAACTCCCTGCGACGTGAGGGGGAAACTGACGGAAAGCCTTTCCACTTGAGTATTCTAGTTCAGGGACCTAGCCTTCTGGATAAAGGCATTGATCAGAGTCTGTGCTGAATAGACATTAAAAGTTTTAAGGCTCATTTTTGAAATCTGTACTGTACAGATGTTGGGAAGGTACCAAGGCTGTTGGCTTGGCCCATGAATTTCTATTTGGTTGTATACTTTTTATTCCTTAAGTCGGAATTTTTTGTAGCCTCCATTTGGGTCCACCCCCATTTCCATTTTCCCTCCACTCTGCGACAAAACAGCGAACTGGAATGCTTAACCTCACAAGGCTGCCTTTATATTTGAGGAAAACCTATCTGGGGCCCATTACACTCATTGTCTGATCATTAACTAGCCCATCTTAATGGGGATGGAAGATGAAAGCTGCCAATCACAAGGAATGGGGCAATGGATTCCAGTATTATTAAATTATTATCTGGGGACAAAATAATCTCCCCTTTTAAAGATCTGCCCTATTTGGTCAGGAGAGACACTTCTGGGTGCAACCCTGCCTATTGCCCATGGAGCTAAAATACAAAGGCCTCCCTGAGTCCCCCTGAATTCAAGCACCTGTGTCTTGGCCCTGCTGATTTCTGAAGAGAGGTCCCTAACAATCTGTGTGGTCAATGTGACCTTCATTAGGCAGAGTGCCCTAGATACATAGGTTTGTAAGGGGAGAGTCTCTGGGTACAATTGACAGGGGAACTCACTTAAAGTTGATGGCATTATGATAATAAGGGAGACTGGTCATACAGCAATGCCCTGTGCTCCAACCCCTTTAGTGCAGACTGGAAGGAAAAAAGATTGAAGGCATAATTTTTTGAAAATATGCCAGATTGTTTGATCTCAAAATAAACATGTAATATGATATACCTAAGTAAGGTTTGGGATTATAAAATATATGTTTCTTGGACTATGGCTATTATACAAACTCAATGTGTTTTTGCTATTGTTAATTTCATTTTGTATTTTCCTTGTAAACTTTAACTGTTTTCTGTTACAGAAGTGTAACTTCTAATATAACAGCCTGAGTTAATTTGAGATAATAGGCCCTCATCAACAGAAGACAGGATGGAAGGCTAACTTCCAGTGCTAATACAGACCCCAATTAAATAGAAGGAGTAAATGACCGTAGAATTATAGTCACTGAAGTTATAACCTGTTACTCCCTCTTTAAGTCTGGTAAAACTGGCTTGCTGGCTGTTTAAAACCCAAAATTTGGAGACCAAAATCAGGGAAGTAAAAGGGCCAAGGATAAAGCAGCCAGTATTTAGCCCTTGCCCTCTAAGGTCAGCCAGCCCCCAGAGAATGACAAGAGAGACCCCTCTAAGGGCTCTGAAACCCTGGTGAGTCACCTGATCTGCCAATCAGGAAGATGCAGCGGACCCAAGAGAACAGAAGGCCAACTGGTGGTGCGCATTCTGCAAAGGGGAGGGTTGTTGGAGACAGAGATGTCCCTGATGCTTCCAAGACAAGCCACGTGTGGTCAACAGAACCCTGACCTGATCCACCCTGGCACATGGCACCACTGCTAGAGGAAAGGTAAAGAAGCCAGGTGGCTTTGCACACAGCCCCAAGGGTGACCTCTGAGGAACCTCTGCTGACACTTAAGAATAAACAGAAACAAGGCCAGTTTTGACCAGCTTGGTCTTAAACACCTGGCAGGGGAATATAGCCTGAGCACGGTCCTGCGTGGGTTTTTTAAAAAAATATAACTTAAGATGTACACTTGTGTTAGCTTTACCAAAAGTAAGTAAAGCTAGAGGCTGTAAAAGTCCTTGAGGGAGTGCCTAATATTTAACTATCACAAAGGACTGTCAAGACACAGATTTGTCCTGTTTCAGGAACTGGATGAAATACTAATTGCTTTTGTATTAATTATTCTCAAAAGGTAATACTTTGCCGTCTTGTTTATTGTTCTTCTAGCATGAACATTGCCCCACGTATACCATGTTCAGTCACCTGCCAACTCTCACAATGAACCTCCAGACTGCTTGATGCTGAAAACCCCTAACTGCCCACACCCCACCTGACAGAAAACAAGGACTTTGGGTCACTTCTCAACTTTGCCCTCTCTCAGCAGCAAGCAGCTTGGAGATGTCATTGCCCATTTTTCCATAGAAATGGAATGTAGAAATTGACAGTGGGGCCGGGCGTGGTGGTGCATGCCTGTAATCCAAGCGACTTGGGAGGCTGAGTCAGGAGGATCTTGAGTTCAAAGCCAGCCTCAGCAACTTAGCGAGGCCCTAGGCAACTCAGTGAGACCCTGTCTCTAAAATAAAATACAAAATAGGGCTGGGGATGTGGCTCAGTGGCCGAGTGTCCCTGAGTTCAATCCCTGGTTCCAAAAAAAAAGAAATTGACAGTGGGGAAATGTACCAGTGGTCCACTTCATCTTTTGAATATAGCTCTGAGGCTTATTTTTTAAAGGGAAAGTTTTGTTTTTCTTTTCTCCCTCTCCCCTTCCCTAACCTGGGATGAGAAACAAGATTACCCTGAGCTCTCTGTGCTCCACAGGAAGGAGATATCTGCCAGAGGATCTAGGAAGTGAATATCTCCAAATTAACAAGTGAATGTTAACACACCATCAGGGGGCCCTGGGACCCCCAGTCAGGGCACACCTGGCCTTTGAAGAGCTCCTTTAACCCCCCCCCCCTCCTGATGGATAGAATCCCAGTCTTTGGGACAGGAGTCCCTTGTGCTTCTCCTTTGCTAGCAAAGCAATGAAATCTCTTTTTCCTTTTTCTCAAAACTGTGTCCTTGTTATTGAATGGGCATCAGGGACAAGGATCAACCTTTCAGTTACACGAGGAGGTCAGGGGCAGGGCCAGAACAAAGAGCATGGACAGGGTCTTCTAATGAGGTCAAATTCCTGGTTGATGAACGTGCTCATGGACACAAGTAGGGGACCCAATCAGAAAGACACTTCTGTACTTGTGCCCCTAAGCGGGTCTGGAGGGTCATGGATAAATAATATTCCTAAAAGACAGCTCCCCAAGAAAAATGGAGGCACGGTGTGGCTGGGGAGGAGGGAGGGAAAACTGGCCAAACAATAAACCTCTCTCAGTGCACCCTTTCCCAATAACAATGAGCCTAAACTCAGACCTTCCCCCATCACAAATTAGCCCTAAATGGAGGCACAGCAAAGATTGAAACTCTGGGAAACAATGGATCCCAGAATAAGAACAAGGAGTTTCAACCTTTTTACAACCACCCTCCTAAGTTAAAGTTTTAACCTGTACAACTACCCCTGATGGTCAAAACCGCACACACACAGCTTCCAATGATTTCACCATTGTACCCTAAAAAGCCAAAATCCCCTCTGTAACTGACAGCCAATTTTCCCATCTGGAAAATGGGTCCCAATGACGCCTGAGTCTGTGAAGGAACAAAGGGTTCTCTGAATCCATGGAGATCTGCTTCCCATCCATTTGCGCTTTCCCTGACTGCGAAATGGGTGTAAGGGAAAATTGACCCTTCCCCTTACCTTCCCCTCTCCCCACAGTTAAGTTAAATGACTGATGAGACCTGGGAGTGAGCATTGAGAGTCTGGTACCCATGGTCCTCTGAAGTCAGAGGGTACCCCCATTCACCACTTAAGCTATGGCTGAATCCCCAAACGGACTGTGCACATCCTACCCTGCAGAAAGAGACCCCCACACCCGCTGAGTCCACTTTGGCTGAATGGCTGTTGGTACGAAACCCATAACCGACCCCAGCCCTGGGCTAGGTTTTCGCGGCCTATGCTATGTGGATGGTGCAAGGACTTGTATGGAGTCCTTTGTTGGTGCTGGAGGCATCCTCTTTCTGACCCCTTCCCACACCCTTGGCATCTTGTCCCTGACCCCTCCCTTCCTGATACCCTGCAGATCTCTGGATTAGAAACCCCTATTACCATTTTGCTCCTGCATCCAACACTGGCCTTTAAATTCTCCAGAGAGATAAAATCTGGCCCGTCCATCTGTGTCCATCTGTCCACTTGTCTGTCTGGTCTTTAGCAGATAGGCACTCTGCCCTAAGACCCATGCCTTTTGGCCCACGGGAACCCAGGGGTTCCCCCACTGGTCTCTAGCAGACAGGAACCCTGCCCTAAGACCCATGCCTTTGTACCACAGGGCTCCCTTCTGTCTGGATCATTCCTTCTGTCTGGATCCATCTGTCCACTTGTCTGTCTGGTCTTTAATTTTAAGACCCTTTATTCCCAAACTGACCTCAAAATTAGACACCTCATTTAGCTCAGCATTCAAATTTGGCCACAATACAGATTAGATCATCTGCACCAATGACCCAATTATGGAACCTTTGATCAAGAAATTCTCCAAAAATTAAAAAATCATTTACAACAAATGGCAAATGGAGTGAGGTCCTATACCTCAAAGCCTTTTTTGTCCTTTGTTCAAAGCTCCCCCCCCTGTTATTGCAAACCTTGTCCTGCTTTGCAGTTAATTTTTAAGGACTCATAACTCTCTTCCTCATTTACACCCCTACCCTCAACTTACCTATGAAGCAAAAATTTAACCTGCTTGTCACTGAGAGAGAGAAAAAAAAACCCTAACCAGCCCAACAGCCAGTGGCTTGTCTCAGCAAGGACTATGATATAGCAGCCCCATTCCTCAAAAGTAGTGGGGGGCTGGGCGTGGTGGCGCATGCCTGTAATCCAAGCGACTTGGGAGGCTGAGTCAGGAGGATCACGAGTTCAAAGCCAGCCTCAGCAACTTAGCGAGGCCCTAAGCAACTCAGTGAGACCCTGTCTCTAAATAAAATACAAAATAGGGCTGGGGATGTGGCTCAGTGGCCAACTGTCCCTGAGTTCAATCCCTGGTTCAAAAAAAAAAAAAAAAAAAAGTAGTGGGGGATAATGTTTCATAATCTTCTACATCCAAACCTGACCTGATTACCAACCAGGGCAAAAAGGGTTAAAAAGTCCTGGGCAACAATTTCCCTTGCCTAGCCTTGCTGAAGCCTGCATGGGGCAAAAGCCAGCAGGCTCAGCAAGGGACCAACCTGAGAAACTAAGTGTCCATTTTAAACTTTTCCTGGGCTGCAACACAGAAAAATGGTTTTAAGACTTTCTCTCTCTCTCTCTCTCTCTCTCTCTCTCTCTCTCTCTCTCTCTCCCCCCCCACCCCATACCACTTTATAGAAAATAATTACACTAGAGTCTGAATTTTTCCTTTAAAAGCTAAACCTGGTTAACATGAAAACATCACTATGGCGTACTAAATGTGTTTGGGTCTTCCAGGTATACAAGTCTTTAAAGCAGAAAATTTAAAAGAACATTTTTATCAAGCTGCTGTTCTCCAGACTAAACTTGTCTGTAATGGTAATTTTAAACTTTTAAGAATAGTGAATTTTACTGGGGATTTATTTATATCATTTAATGTTCTGTAACTCTACCTGAGCCTATGTTACCTTCTACTCTGGGATAAAAATGTGTTTCTAAATGATAATGAGAACCTGATCTGTTTAAAGGTTAATAATATGAAACATGAAAGCATTTGGCCAGTTTTCCACACAAAAGGAAAGTTAAATCTCTCTCAGGCTTCCTCTGATTCATGTTTTAGACATAATGTTATATTTTGTTAACTAATGTTCTTATAGAATCAGGAAACAATATATGTAAGCTTTGTAAAATGACATGTAAGAAAGAGGCAAAAATCAGCTTCAGAATTAGAACACTTTACCTAAGATTTGTGAAGAGCCCCACCTTACCTGAGATAAGGCTCTGCTCCCCCCTCACTGCATGTTAGAATGACTCCAGCTCATTTAAAGTTGAATTCAAAAGATTAATTTTTGTTATAATCTCAAATAGGGGATATAATGTATAACTCAGTCAAAATTCAAGATAGCTCTTATACAAGCTGAATATATTTTTACTCTTGCTAATTTCATTTTGTAAAACTGTTACCTGTTAATGTTTTGCGGAGGTGCTGCTTCAAGAACACATAACCTATGTTAACTTTAAGCCATCACCTAAAAAAGAGATGGTGTGGTAACTTCCAGTACTAATATACAGACCCGAGTTAAATAAAAAGGTAAATGACTGTAAGGTTATAGACATTGGAGTTAAAGCCCAGTACTCTGGTGAGACTGCCTTGCTGGGTGTTTAAGGTCAAGTTTGATATTAACACAAAAGGGCCAAGAAAATCAGTATTGGGCTCTTGCCCTCTGAGTCAGCCTGAACCCAGGGAATGGGAGAACTTCTCTAAGGAGCTTTGCAACCTCCCAATCAGGGAGATTAATGAGACCACTGGAGAACAGAAAGCCAATCAGTAGCCTGCTGCAAAGAGGAGGGTAGTTGGAAAAGGGAGACATCCCTGATGCGTCCAAGAGAAGCCACTTTATCAAGGAGACCCTACCTAGCAGATAGCACTAAAAGAGCTAAGAAGCTGCTCTTAAGTTCCCCAAGAGTGAACCCTGTGGGAACTCAGCTGGCTCTGCCCAGTAGATAGAAGGAAGGTCAATATGACCAGCTTGGTCTAGAACACCTAGCAAAATCAGTTATAACCAAAATACAGTCATAAATGGGTTTAAAAAGAAAGAAAATATTTTCTTTATTGGAACTTAAGACCTACAATTGTGTCAGTTCCACAGCCCTGATGTCCCCAAATTCTGAGACTTTTTTCCTTTGGGAGACTCATATTTACCCCTGCCTACCAACATTACTCCTCAAACTGACACTTTACCCCACAACCAAAGCCTACCCATTCCAATAACAGCACACACCAGATGTAGGAGCCTCCCCAATGATTCTCTTACTTATAGGGCTAAAAACATCCACCAGGATTAACACAGGAGGATTAACATAGGGGCAGCAGAGTTAGGAACCTCTATTCACTATAAAAATAGTCAGCACAGGTTATTGCAGATATCCAACAGGTCACTGATTTGGTACTGATTTTACAAACTCAGTTGAACTCCCTGACATCTGTCATCCTACAACCTATCAGGGAAGAGTGCTTTTTCTATGTAAATCAATCAGGATTTGTAAGAGACAAGGTTATCTCACAGCCTGTGTATTAAATATCAATGTTTTATCGTCTGGACTTATTCAAGTACAATATAATGCCTCACAAAACTTATGTGAAATGTGAAAACTATGTTACAACAATCTGTCAATCGGACTATATGATAGAGTTCAGGACAAATTGTTATGTTTCCCAAAAGGCCTGTAGCCACCTGGCTCCCTGCAAAACTGCTGAACTTTTTATCTGAGCGCTGACAGCTGACATTGTTATCTTGGCTGGGATAATCACCCTGCATCTACTGCAGTGGTGGCAATGCTCCAGCAGGCACCAGAACTCATTTCCTTCAACAGTTTCAAAAATTTTACTGAGATCTGACAAACTTGAGTACATATTGATCAGGGACTTGATCCTTTTCATAATGTCTCTTTAGATGTGTTACAATTATAATCTCAGGTCCTGGCCATGGCCCATGCAAAAGCATCTACTCTTAATGAAGAAGTCTGGGGCAGTTTAGCAGAAGGAATTTCTTCTCTGAACCCTTTTAAATACTTTTCTACACATGTAGCTGGGTTACTAGTTATAACTATACTGTTAATTTTATTTCTGTTCTGATTTTGCATAATTTGTCCAGCAGGATGGAACCAATTAAAGCACCAGGAAACTATGATTCCAAGGCTGATCATGCTTGCTATGCTCCAAAGGATCAACACTCCTGGAATCATGGAGACTACTCCTGAAATCTGAGTGAGGCCCATGACTCTGACTAAAGACAATGGGGTCCCAACTGCATTACCTGCTGAAGTTATTCCCTTAGTTTTAGCAAATCAATTAATCATCACATTTCTTATAATCTTTTGATTTCACTGTACTTATAACAACCTTTCTCCTGCCTATTCTTAATTCTGTATATGAACAATTTCTTAACAATTTTACCTGCAGGGCCCCAGCTGCCTCCCAGAACATGTGGACGGCATTCTCCTGCTCACCTCCTGACCTACTGAGAGGAACTCTGCCTATGATGACCTCAAGGCTCCTCCCCACACACCCCTCCCCACAGGGATCTCCACGCTCTATTCCAGAACTCTGAAACGAGTTCACCCCCACTTCACCCCTTCTCAGCTGGAAGCAGCCAGATCTGACTCAGTGCCCAATTATCTCTCCCCTTTCAGAGTGTGGAATGAAGGGTTATGGAAAATAATATTCCTAAAGACAGTTCCCCAATAAAAATGGAGGGGCAGTGTGGTTCAGGAGAAGGGAGGGAAAATTGGCCAAACATTAAACCTCTCTCAGTGCACCCTTTCCCAATAACAACGGGCCCTAAACTTAGACCTTCCCCCATCACAAATTAGCCCTAAGTGGAGGCACAGCAAAGATTGAAACTCTGGGAAACAATGGATCCCAGAATAAGAACAAGGAGTTTCAACTTTTTTGCAACCACCCTCCTAAGTTAAAGTTCTAACCTGTACAACTACCCCTGATGGTCAAAACCACACACACACACGGCTTCCAATGGTTACACCATTGTATCCTATAAACCAAAATCCCCTCTGTAACTGAGGGCCAATTTTCCCACCCGGAAAATGGGTCCCAACTGTGCTTGTGTCTGCAAAGGAATAAATGCTTCTCTGAATCCGTGGAGGTCTGCTTCCCATCTTTTTGTGCTTACGGGGCCATCCAACACAAAAAAACTAAAATAGACGTGTGGACAGAGGGGGTGCCAATCAGTAATAGTGAGGAGCATGTGGATGGGGAGGAGATAAAGAGAGGAGGAAATTCCAGAGACCATAAACAGAACAGGTCAAAACTTCCCTGCCAGACTCTGGACTCAGGAACCCCTTCTCTTTGGAAAAGTCTATTACTGTCAGTTTTGCAGTAAACCCGCTGCTTGCTTGCTATCTCTGTGTCTTGTTCTTTAATTCTTTGTGAGCAAAGACAATGAACCCAGCACCCCTAGATGGGAACATCCGCTTCCCTTCTAAGCAGGGCAACAGCACAGGGCATCCTGAGGTAGGAAGTCAGGGTTTGCAAGGTGGAGGCAGAACCTGGGGAAGACAGGTATCATTTTATGACGTACTGTTTAGGGTCAGAATTCTGCAGGTGCCTCAGATGACCCAGAAAAACTTGTCTCTGTAAAGTTAGATCCCCTGTCATGAGGGAAGACTCTTAGGGCCCAGGCCCACATGCTGGCAGTTAGTCCTCTCTGTAGCTTAAAATCTTGGAAGTGATGATGTCAGCACTTGAAGGGCGACCAGAGAGTCCAACCCCACCCCAAGGCCCCACAGCTGTGAGATACATAAGCCCTGGTTGCTGCGACCAGCATGGCCAAATTTGAGGTTCCAGCAAGCCGTGAAAGGGGATTAGAATAATAAAGGCTCACGAACAGTGAGATCCAAGATGGCGGACTAGAGGGAGGTTGTGTTCCTTCTTGCCCTGTAACTTGGGTTTCAAACAGAGGAATATCTGTTTCTCTGTGAGGCAGTCTTTGCTGCTCATCAATTCCCTGCTGTTTACCCCATTTGTCCATCTTGATCACCTGCAGTCTGCCAGCATATCGACTACTTTTGAGTGCAGATTGCTCACTGACTGCTGCCTACCATCTGCTATTTGCCTGTTTGCCTACCTCTGGCCTGCCCATCATCTGCCTTTCACCTACCCATCACCCACCGACCTAGGTCAACCTGCCGATCTTCCTCCAGTAGCCTGCAGACCACCTTCAGACTGTCAGTGGATTGCCACTTGCCTGCTGTTGCCTGGAAGTCCACTGTCACAGTTCCTGCAGGTTTGGTTACATGAAGGTGCTGCCATTTTGGGACAACAGCTAGGACCTGCAGGACCCCCTGGCCCGACCCACCACACCCAACAGGGACTCAGTGCCCATGCCCTACACTGCATCTCCCCATTTTCCAACACATTTGGAAGCCTGCGCAGCCACCTTGGATTATCCTGGGAGCAGAAGCTGCCATCTTTAGGTGGGGCAAATCCCATCCTGAGAGCCTACTGGAGACTGGAAGCTCATTGTCAAGTACCTCTCATGCATCAGGCTACTGAAGACTGGGAACAGTATGTAACTGTTAGAGTGTAGATTGTTTTCCTCCTTTTTGAAAAATTTTAAATTTATTTCTTTATTTTTCTTGCTCTCTATTTTCCTTTTGTTTACCTGTTTCCTCAGAGTCTCTTTCTCCCTTTTCTCAGGCTAACAACCAGCTTCTTTTGATTACACTTTCACTCTTCCCATGATCTAGAACTTCTATATACTCTTTTTTTATTCCATTAGCAGTTACATCGTACATCCTTCCCCATCCTCTTTGTCCTCCGTTAGAAACTGCACACCTCATAGCAAATCTATTTTTTTGCTGTAGGTAATAATAGAACTCATTCTCTCTGTTTATTATGACAATATTGCTAATGTCTTCATAGGGGCCACTTGGTTTAAGGTTGCATATTGTCTGTACTGGGTGCTGCTAATATTGATCTCCCACTTAAAGAAGAGGTTTTTGAAACCTGCAGGGTCTCTATAGGCCTTCAGGGGGAAACTGCAATACCCCAGATCTGCACTGCTGGAGGGGAAGATACATGAACAACATGAAAAAACAAGGGAATAAAGTGTTCCAAACAAACCAAGATTCTATATTAATAGAATCCAATGACAGCATGGTAGAAGAAATATCAGAAAAAGGAGTTCAGAATATACATAATTAAAATGATTCACGAAGCAAAGGATGAGAAAAGAGAGCAAATGCAGGCAATGAAAGATCACTCCAGGGCTGGGGATATAGCTCAGTTGGTAGAGTGGTTGCCTTGCAAGCACAAGGCCCTGGGTTCAATCCCCAGCACTGCAAAAAATTAAAAAAAAATCACTCCAATAAGCAGTTGAAAGAGCAACTGCAGGAAGCAAAAGATCATTTCAACAAAGAGATAGAAATTCTGAGAAAGAACCAAACAGACATCCTTGAAATGAAGGAAACAACAAACCAAATAAAAAACTCAATGAAAGTGTCACCAACAGACTAGACCACTGGAAGACAGAAACTCAGACAATGAAGACAAAATATTTAATCTTGAAAATCAAGTTGCCCAAACAGAGAAGATGGTAAGGAATCATGGACAAACCCTCCAAGAACTATGGGATATCATGATAAGACCAAATTTAAGAATTATCAGGATTGAGGAAGGCACAGAGATACAAACCAAAGGAATGAGCAACCTATTCAATGCAATAATATCAGAAAATTTCCTACACCTGAAGAATGAAATGGAAAATGAACTACAGGAGGCTTCGAGAACACCAAATGCACAAAATTACAACAGATCCAACCAAGGCACGTTATAAAGAAAATGTCTAACATACAAAAAAAGATAGGATTTTAAAGGCTGTGAGAGAAAAGCATCAGATTACATATATTGGGAAACCAATATGGATATCAGCAGACTTCTCAGCCCAGACCCTAAAAGGTAGAAGGGGCTGGAACAATATATTTCAAACTCTGAAAGAACATGGTGGCCAACCAAGAATCTTATACCTGGCAAAACTAACCTTCAGATTTGAAGATGAAATAAAATCCTTCCATGACAAACAAAAGTTTAAACAATTACACATAGAAAGCCTGCACTGGGCTGGGGATATAGCTCAGTGGTAGAGTGCTTGCCTCTCAAGCACAAGGCCCTGGGTTCAATCTCCAGCACTGCCAAAAAAAAAAAAAAAAGTCCTGTGTTACAGAATATTCTCAGCAAAATATTCCATGAGGAGGAAATGAAAAACAACAATGTAGGTCAGCAAAGGGAGGAATTCCCTTAAAGGAAAAGCCAATCAAAGGAGAAACCAAGTCAAGTTAAAAACCAAAAGTAAGTCAAAATGACCAGGAATACAAATTATATCTCAATAATAACCCTGAATGCTATTTTTTTCAAATGAATCTGCTTTTTATTAAACACAATAACATAAATGTCCATTTGTGAGATATGATTTCTTCAGCATACAGACAGGGAATATACAGCTACATTTGAATTTGGGACTCCCTTCCAACAACCTTATGGCTCCCTTTGTGTCCTTAGCACATAACCCTGAATGTTAATGGCCTAAACTCATTAATCAAAAGATAGAGACTGGCAGATTGGATTAAAAAGAAACACCCAACAATATGCTGCCTTGAAGAGACTCATTTCATAGAAAAGGACATCCACAGACTAAAGGTGAAAGGACGGGGAAAAAACCTATCACATCCTTATATCAGATAAAATGGACTTCAAGCCAAAGTGAGTCAGAAGGGATAAAAAAGGTCATTTCATACTGCTTAAGGGAACCATAAATCAGGAAGACATAATGTTTGTAAATATTTATGCCCAAACAATGGCACATCTATGTACATCAAACAAATCCTTCTCAATTCCAGGAATCAAATAGACCACAGCACAATAATTCTGAGAGACTTTAACACACCACTGTCACCACTGGACAGATCTACCAAACAAAAACTAAACAAAGAAACCATAGAACTCAATAACACAATGAATAACTTAGACTTAACAGACATATAGAGAATATTCCATCCATCAATGAGTGAATACACTTTCTTCTCAGCAGCACATGGCTCCTTCTCTAAAATAGACCATATATTATGCCACAAAGCAGCCCTTAGTAAATGCAAAAAAGTAGAGATACTACCTTGTGTTCTATCGGATCATAATGGAATGAAATTAGAAATCAATGACAAAATAAAAAACAGAAACTACTCCAACACCTGGAGACTGAATAATATGCTATTGAATAAAGCATGAATAAACAGAAAATATCAAGGAGGAGATAAGAAAATTCTTAGAGGTAAATGAGAGTGATGATACAACATATCAAAATCTCTGGGACACTATGAAAGCAGAACTAAGAGGAAAATTCATTGCATGGAGTGCATTCAAGAAAAGAATAAAAAGTCAAGAACTAAATGACCTTACATTATATCTCAAAGCTCTAGGAAAAGAAGAACAGAACAACACCAAGTAGTAAAAGATAGGAAATAATTAAAATCAGAGCTGAAATCAACGAAATTGAAACAAAAGAAACAATTCAAAAAATTGACAAAACAAAAAGTTGGTTCTTGAAAAAATAAACAAAATAGATAAACCCTTAGCCACACTAACAAAGAGGAGAGAGAAAACTCAAATTACTAAAATTCATGATTAAAAAGGAAATATCACAACAGATACCATTGAAATACAAAACATAATTAGAAGCTACTTTGAAAATCTATACTCCAACAAAATAGATAATCTTGAAGACATCAACAAATTTCTAGAGACATATGATCCTCCGAAACTGAACCAGGAGGACATACACAATTTAAACAGATCAATTTCAAACAATGAAATAGAAGAAGCCATCAAAAGCCTACCAACCAAGAAAAACCCAGGACCAGACGAATTCTCAGCTAGTTCTATAAGACCTTCAAAGAAGAACTTATATCAATACTCCTGAAAGTATTTCATGAAATAGAAAAGGAGGGAACCCTTCCAAATTCATTCTATGAAGCTACTATCACTCTGATACCAAAACCAGACAAGGACACATCAAGGAAAGAAAAATTTAGAGCAATATCTTTGATGAATATAGACACAAAAATCCTTAACAAAATTCTGGCAAATCGCATACAAAAACATATTAAGAAGATAGTGCACCACAACAAGTGGGGTTCATCCGGGGATGCAAGGTTGGTTCAACATCTGGAAATCAATAAATGTAATTCATCACATCAATAGACTTAAGATTAAGAATCATATGATTATTTTAATAGATGCAGAGAAAGTGTTTGACAAAATACAACACCTGGGCTGGGGATATAGCTCAGTTGGTAGAGTGCCTGCCTTGCAAGCACAAGGCCCTGGGTTCAATCCCCAGCACCGCAAAAAAAAAAGAAAAAAAAAAAAAAGAAAATACAAAGCCCCTTCATGCTCAAAACACTAGAAAAATAGGAATAGTAGGAACATACCTCAACATTGTAAAGGCTATTTATAATAGCCTTTTTTATTTGTAAGCCCACCGCCAACATCATTCTTAATGGAGAAAAACTGAAAGCATTCCCTTTAAAAACTGGAACAAGACAGGGATGCCCACTGTCACCACTTTTTTTCAACATCATTCTTGAAATACTAGCCAGAGCAATTAGACAGACCAAAGAAATTAAAGGAATATGAATAGGAAAAGAAAAACTCAAGCTGTCTCTATTTGCCGATGACATGATTCTATATTTAGAGGATCCAAAAACTCCACCAGCAAACTTCTAGATCTAATAAATGAATTCAGCAAATTAGCAGGATATAAAATCACCACACATAAATCTAATGCATTTCTATACATAAACAATTAATCATCTGAAAGAGAAATGAGGAAAACAATTCTGTTCACAATAGCCTTAAAAAAAAATACTTGGGAATCAATCTAATACAAGAGGTGAAAGACCTCTACAATGAAAACTACAGAACATTAAAGAAAGAAATTGAGGAAGACCTTAGAAGATGGAAAGATGTCCTGTGTTCTTGGATAGGCAGAATTATTATTATTATTATTATTATTATTTTTTTTTTTTTTTTATTTTTTGTGGAACCAGGGATTGAACTCAGGGACACTCAGCCACTGAGCCACATCCCCAGCCCTATTTTGTATTTTAATTTAGAGACAGGGCCTCACTGAGTTGCTTAGCACCTCGCTATTGCTGAGGATGGCTTTGAACTCGCAATCCTCCTGACTCAGTCTCCCAAGTCGCTTGGATTACAGGCGTGCGCCACCGCGCCCGGCTAGGCAGAATTAATATTACCAAAATGGCCACACTTCCAAAGGCGCTATACAGATTTAATGCAATTCCAATTAAAATCCCAATGACATTCCTCATAGAAATAGAGAAAGGAATCATCAAATTCATCTGGAAGAACGAAAGACCCAGAATAGCCAAAGCAATCCTGGGCAGGAAGAATGATGCAGGAGGTGTCACAATACCAGAACTTAAACTCTAGTATGGAGCAATAGTAACAAAAACGGCATGGTAATGGCACCAAAATAGACAGGTAGACCAATGGTACAGAAGAGAGGACACAGAGGCAAACCCACATAAGTATAGTTATCTCATACTAGACAAAGGTGCCAAAAACATACAATGGAGAAAAGACAGCCTCTTCAACAATTGGTGCTGGCAAAACTGGAAATCCATATGCAGTAAAATGAAATTAAACCCCTATCTCTCCTCCTGTACAAAACTCAACTCAAAATGGATCAAGGATCAATTTTAGCAATTAAACCTGAAACCCTTCACTAAATAGAAGAAAAAGTCGGCCCCAATCTTCATCATGTATCTTAGGACCAGACTTCCTTACCAAGACCCCCCAGAGTGCCAAAAATAAAAGCAAGAATCAATAAAGAGGATGGAGTCAAACTAAAAAGCTTTTTCTCAGCAAAGGAAACAATCAATAATGTGAAAAGAGAGCCTACAGAGTGGAAAAAATCTTTTCCACACACACTTCAGACAGAGCACTAATCTCCAAAATTTATTAAAAACTTAAAAATTTTTACACCAAAAATACAAAGAACCCAATCAATAAATGGGCTAAGGAATTGGGCAGACACTTCACAGAAGATATACAGGTGATCAACAAATCTATGAAAAAGTGCTCGTCATCTCTAGTAATTAGAGAAGTGCAAATTAAAACCACCCTAAGATTTCATCTAACTCCAATTAGAATGGCTAGTATCAGGAACACAAGCAATAATAAGTGTTGGTGAGGATGTGGGGGAAAAGGCACACTCATGCATTGCTGGTAGAGTTGCAAATTGGTGCAGCCACTCTGGAAAGCAGTATGGAGAGTCCTCAAAAAACTTGGAATGCACCCACCATTTGACCCAGCTATCCCACTCCTTGGTTTATACCCAAAGGACTTAAAATCAGCATAGTACAGTGATGCAGTCACATCAATGTTCATAGCTGCTTAATTCACAACAGCTACATTGTGGAACCAACCTAGATGCCCTCAATTGATGAATGGATAAAGAAACCATGGTATATATACATAATGGAATATTATTCAGCCATAAAGAAGAATAAAATTATGGCATTTGCTGGTAAATGGATTACGTTGGAGAATATCATGCTAAGTGAAATAAGCCAAGCTGCCAAAACCAAAGATCAAATGTTTTCTCTGATAAGTGGATGATGATACATAACATGGGGGGCATGTGGGAGGGTTACAGAGGGGGAGAGAAGAATGGAGGAACTTTGGATGGTGTAGAGGAAAATGGGGTGGGGAAAGGAATGATAGTAGACTGAGATAGACTGTATTACCCTATATATATGTGTATTATTACGGGAATGGTGTGAATTTACATTGTGTTCAAACATAGAAATGAAAAGTTGTACCCCATAAGTGTACAATGAATCAAAATGCAGTCTGTAAAAATAAGAACTTAAAAAAGACTCAAACACAGATTAAGCTGGGATCAGGTGGAGCTCTGCTCTCTGATGGAGAAGCAGATCTAAAGAGTCACCCCAGCAATCTTTATTTATATGTTTCTCATTTTTAGGTTAAACACTATGCAAGTATCATTCTTTGTATTCAGGAAAGTTACAGAAACCAGGACATCTGGGTAGCTTTTCCACAGTTGCAATCCACAATTGCAAAGTGCAATGCTAGGAGCTTTGTGTAGCTCTCAAGAAAGTCCATTGCTAAAAGTTACTGTAAAGCAGGCAGGAATCTGAGAAATGGAGCTGGTGATACACTGTAGTTGTCTAGCATAAGAATTCCTTCCTGGGCTGGGGTTGTGGCTCAGTGGTAGAGCGCTTGCTTAGCATGTGTGAGGCACTGGGTTCAATTCTCAGCATTGCATATAAATAAATAAATAAATAAATAAATAAATAAATAATAAAGTTCTATGGACAACTAAAAGAATATGTCTTAAAAATTCCTTCCTTCCCAGGAGCTGTGTGCCTGAGATCAAGGTCAGAGCTGACAGGACTCTTGCACAGAGCCTCCTCCTGCAGGGCATTGCCATAGCAGCTAAGCATCCTATGCCCTTGCACACAAACATTCCCAGGCACCCAGCATACCACAGCCATGAGGTCATCAGAGACCTCCCCAGTCTCAGTCACTGCTCTCCCATCCTCTATCACCACTCTCTCCACACCTGGGTAGAGTCCTATCCAGTCCAAGAAGTGGAAAATCCAAGCTGGGGACATAGATCAATTCTGGGCAAAAGGGCAAATGCAGGCCCCAGGCCATCTGTCTAAATATTTACAAGTTATACATTAAGTAACAGGCTATTACGAAAAATATATTCTGTCCTCATACCTTGACAAATATCCCTTCGAAACTGCATTTGCATATGACAAAGTTAGCAAAATGTCAGAGATGACTGGAATTAGTTTTTATTGCACAGGTCTGAGTGCTCTTTCATGAGCTGACTGGGTTGGGATGAGCAATAAAATGAAGATATACACTATTCATCAATTATCAAAGCCACAAGCCAGGCACAGCAAGGCACGCTTGTAATCCCAGCAGTTTGGGAAGCTGAGGCATCAGGATCACAAGTTAAAGGCCAGCCTCAGCAACTTAGCGAGACCCTTTCTCAAAGAATAAAGAGTTGGTGAGGGAGCTCAGTGGCTCAACCCTCAGTACCTGGTTTCAATCCTCAGTACCAAAAAGGGAAAGAAAAGAGTAAAGTGCAATTAATTTAACGTTACAAACTTTTCATCAGTTTACATTTACAGCTGAGGCAAATACTTTCCTAATTTTTTAACACTTCCTGAATCATGAATAGGAGCACAAAAACATGAAGAAATTATACTCTCAGCATTATTAGAAAATGATACTTCTTTCATATCTCAGATATTTGTTCTTGTCAGTGAAAGCTAACACAGTACTGTATGATTCCATTTGAATAAAACTAGGATGTGAAAACCCATTTATAATGACAGAGAGCAGATCAGTAGCTACTTGGGAATGGGGAAGTAGGAAGGGAAAGGAGGAGGGGTCACCAAGGAGCACAAGGAAACTTTGAAATAAATGGATATGTTCTGTTTTGATTTTGATAACTCCAGGTGTGCATATGTCAGAAGTTATCAAATTGTACTCTACAATATGTGCAGTTTATTGTATATCAACATTTCAGAAAAGGTGCCCAAAATATTTAAAAATTAGTATCGTTACACGAAATACATCCAGTAAAAAGGAAGTTAAGGGTTGGGCGTGGTTCAGAACCCAGCATTAGGTAGATAGAGAAGTGGGAAAAAGCTCCTCCCACTTCCCTCTTTGGGCTGATACCTGCTGTGCAATTCACTGAGAGACCACTAGAGGGCAGAAATGGTCCGTGTACAGGAAGCGGGGGCTGCAGGGCTTCAAAGTTTAAGATTGGTTCCTCTGGGCTCCCTATCATCGGAGGTGGGTATTAAATGCCTCCTTCATTCTTAGTAGAGCTGGAATTTGAACCATCATCTGTTTGGTCCTGATTCCACCATGCTGATCCTTCAGCACCAGGAGACCTCTCTGTGATCCTAGATCTTTTTATTTTATTTTATTATTTTATTTTGCGGTGCTGGGGATTGAACCCAGGGCTTTGCGCTTGCCTCGCAAGCCCTCTACCAACTGAGCCATGTCCCCAGCCCTGCCCAGATCTTTTAAAAAGGATGTCCTGGTTCCAGTGGGACAGCTTTGGGTCACAGGGCTGACATGGAGTCGCTGGAGATGGCCCCGGAGGGTTGTAATTCTCAAGGTGCCTTTGGCAGACCCCTCACTTGACCTGCAACCCACAATCGTGAAGCAGGACAATTTCCAGGATCAGATGCGGCACTCTATCAGGCTTAGCTAACCAGGTTAGGCCAAGGTGGCTCTGGAAAACTCATTTTTATAAGGGAGGGAGAAAGGAGAGAAGACTCGGTGGGGGCAGGGGCGATGGTGGAGCTGCAACGGGAGCCTTCCAATGAAAGCACTTGCCAACACTGAGCTGCCAGGGTGGGGACGTGATACCAAGTGCAGGATACAGGCGTCATTTCACCTTCTCAGCACTCTTGTCCTATTAGCTGCAGAAAGGTCAAGTAACCCAGCCAAAGTCACACAGCTGGTAGGAGGCTGCTTGAGAACTTGAATCCAGGTTTAACACCAATGGATTGACTTGGCTACTACTATGTAGTACACACTTGGATGGAATGGTCTTTCTTAATTCTTTGGTTCATGTGTTAAACTGGTTGGTGTTGGTAGCAGATGGCGGTGTTCTGGTTTAGCCTCCTGGAGATAAAGTTAGTAATGCTTCAAGAGAAGGTTAAGCGCCTGTGATGGTCCAGGAAGGAGGTTCCCCTTCCCCTTTGTGTTGAGCATTCACAGTGTGTGAGGTTCCATGCTAAGGTTGATACTTTAACAGTGGCCCTGGTGGGCCAAGGCCAGTGACGAGGAATTAAGAGACAGGTGATGTGGTGCTGTGTAGTGAAATTGTTCATTTGTGCTCACAGGAATCTGTGAAAAGCAGCTTAACCTAACAAGACCAGACCAGGCTAGGATGCAGGCCCAGGGAATGTACCAGAAGCCCTTTGGGTATCAAAACAAGGTTGAGCCTCCTGGTGAGCTGGCAACTGTGGCCCACAGTCCATGGGTGGGTGAGTCCTCCAGTGGTTTCTCTCCCTTCCTTCCTCAGGTGTAACAGTCCCCCTGAGATCATGCAGTTCAATATTCCAGGCTAAGTGCCCCAGGGAAGCAGACCCTCCTGGTCTGGATTCTGCCAAAGCCGAAGACCCTGGACTCGTGCCTACCATGCCCTCTGTCTGGGCATTTTACACTCTGTGGACACTGATTGGATTGTTACAGCCACCAAATAAAGGCTCCTGTATGCAAGTGGGAAGACAAAGTAAAAGGAGGCCAGAATTAGATAGACCCTCTCCTTCTTTCATAGACAGGAAGACCACGGCCTGGGCAGGGGAAGCGGGTAGCCAAGGCCCCACATGATGGGCAACATTATCACATATTCAGTCTGGGTTCAGTTTTCCCATTTTTTTTTTTTTTTTTTTTGCCAAAAAGCATTTTTTAACAGTTTGATTAAATCAAGAGTCAAATAAGAAGCACACATTATGATTGCTTGATATACCTTAAAACTCTTTTAATCTACAAATTTCTTTCATCCTCCTTTTTCCTTACAATGCATTATTGAAGTAGCCACACCATATATCCCACAGATTGTCTGCCATCTGGATCTGAGGATTGCAAACCTCTAGTGCGGCTTCACTCATGTTTCTCTCCTTTGCATTTCTTGTCGACTTTAGTTGAATCTAGAGGCCTGATCAGATTAAGATTTTAATTTTGGCAAGACGAGTTCACGGCAGGTGTGTTCTCCTCCAGAAGGCACATGGCTAGTGGCTTTCTTTTGTGACCTCACAAAAGGATCATGGGCACCTCCTTAAAGGAAACTCCCCCAAACCCCCTGTGGTCAGTATTTGGTGGTGTGTCTGACACCCCTACCCTATAGTTGGTGCTCTAAGCTCTGCACTGGGCCGCTCATTCCACCGGGTCTTACTTCCTGTTGTGTCCCAAATGCCCACAACGGACACCTGATGGACACATGTTGAATGAGTACATTAACGATGATGCCATTGTTTCTGGATACCAGGAACCTGTTGCTCCCAGCCACGTGCTAAGGAAGACACCATAGGTATGGACCCTGCTGCAGATGTCCAGAGAGCAGCCCGCCTGCAGGCCAGGACAGGAGCCAAGGGCACAGGGAGGAGTAGAAAGGGGCAGGGACTCCAGGAAAGCACCCAGAGCGGGTCCTGCACTCCACCCTGGCCAGGGGCAAGCCCAACAACACAAAATCCTGCAGGTGGCGGGCAGTAGGGTGAAGGCAACCTGCAGGTGGCAGGGTCTACCCTGAGCTGGGGCAGGGTCAGATCTCCTGTGTCAGAAAGGAGGAAGCCATGGGGCCGGGGTGGTTGTAGCTCAGTGGTAGAGCGCTTGCCTAGTATGTGTGAGGCACTGGGTTTGATTCTCAGTACTGCATATAAATAAATAAATAAATATCCATTGACAACTAAAAAAATTAAAAAAAGAAAAAGAAAAAAAAGAAAGGAGGAAGCCAGGCGCCTCAACCTCTCACTGGGTAGGTGATCAAGATAGGAACTCAGGTCCAAGGATCAAGTCGGAAGTCCTCTATGTCAGTTAGAATCAAGCTGGGTGGAAAGGAATGGAAAACCCCATTACCATTGACTTAACCAGGTCAATGCTCATTTCTTTCTTGTGTTGAGACATCCTGAGAGATTCACTCTAGAGCCAACGGGGTACCGAAGGAAACAACAGAGCGAGCATTAGCCTCCCTGTCGCTCGGCTAAGCTGAGACATGACTTCTACCCCACAGTATAATATTCCAGGTCAAAGGAAGGAGCAGGGGAAGGGGAAAAGCATGCTTCTTTCTTTAGGGCAATTTCCAGAATTATGCAGACTGCTCTACTTACATTTTATTGGCTAACCTGAGTCCCGTGGCCCGTGGGAGGATGGGAAATTATCTTCATTTCACACAACCGTGAACCTACCTAAAAATCAAGAATCTGACACTGAAGAACAAGAGAGCATATCTCCAGGGACTCCAAGTATAATTCAAGACAGAGGTCAACAGGGAAGCTGCCACTGTCTCCATCCCCCCGTCCCAGGTCCTGGGGCTTGGACCTTTGCAAGATGTGGCCATGGGACTCCACATGCAGGAAGGGAGGATCTGCAGCGCGCCTAGTCACAGGCATAGTGGTTCACAGAACCCGCTCCTCAGCCCCAGCGTGCATTCTGCAGCTAACTAAGCACAGCATCAGCCCGGGAAGAAGTGTCAGCAGGGTCGGTCTGCTTCATTGTCAAGGACAGACACAGATTCAGAGGCCAATAGCTGCTTGATGCTGTGGAAAGCATCCGTAGGATGATGAGTCAGGGACAAGACCGCCTTTTCCCAGGAGGCAGTGAAGTGGCTGGTGACAGCTGCCTTTTTTCCTTTGCTTTAAAAGAACTGAAGCTGAGCACAGTACCACACACCTGGAGTCTCAGCTGCTCAGGAGTCTGAAGCGGGAGGATTGCTTGAGCCCAGAAGTTCAAGACCAACTGGAGCAACATAGTGAGACCCCCATCTCAAAATTATAAAAGCGTAAATAATAGGATAGTGTTGCATGTGGTGCACGCCTGTAACCCCAGTGGCCTGGGAGGCTGAGGCAGGAGGATTATGAGTTCAAAGCCAGCCTCAGCAACTTAGCAAGGCCCTAAGCAACTCAGTGAGACCCTGTCTCTAAATAAAATTCAAAAAAATAGGGCTGGGGATGTGGCTCAGTGGTGGAGCGCCCCTGGTTCAATCCCCAGTACCAAAAAAAAGAAAAAAGAAAATCTCCCTAGGTAGTTTCAATGTGCAAGCTGAGTTTGCAAGCTACTGTGCATCTACAGCATCTGAAGTTCATGTAACATAAAATAGCTATTTTAAAGTGAACCAGTTAGTGGCAACTACTATGTATATTCACAATGTTGTACGACTACTTACTTTCAGCAAGCTCCGAAACACCTCATCCCTCCCAAAGAAAACAGACATTCTGCACATACCTCTCACCCCAACCCCTGGCATCGACCAATCTGCAGTCTGTCTCTGTGAATGTAATTTACCTCTTCTGGGGATTTTATATAAATAGTATCATGCAATATGTGAACCGTAGCGTCTTGATTCTCACACACAGCACACTGTTCTACTTCACCTTCCAATTCAGTTCTCCCTGGCACCGCTCCCCAGTCTGTCACACGTACTTGAAAATGGCCAGGATCTCTGTGACCAGGACAGGTTCTATTGCTTGACCATTGTTATGAGGCAGCTTTGTGTTACTATAATAAAATACCTGAGGCAGATTAGCTTATAAGTAAAGAAATTTATTTAGCTCCTAGTGTTGGAGGTTCAAAATTCAAGATCAGGTGGACTGCCACCACCTTGAAGAGCTGTTAATACCTTCTGAGGGTAAGCCCCCACTGACCCAAGGGCCCCCACTAGGCCTCACTTCTTAAAGGTTCCAACACCTCCCAGCACTGCCACAATGAGATGAGACCTTTAAAATGTGAACCCTCAGGGACACTCAAGCCATATCCAAAACACCATAACCATGAAGCAGCACTGACTTGACCTCTCACCCCTCTGTAGTCTCAAATACTCCCCACGGCGTCTGAACCCAACAGGGAGGCACCTCGCCTGAGCTCTGTAATCAGGGGTGCATCTTGCTGCATTCCCCTGGCTTGACGGCTGACAGTGAGGCGGATGCACAAATGGGCAATCCAGAAGGATCTTTCTCTTCCTTTTTCCTTCCTTCGAGCTTGTTCTTTCAACTTGGGAAGCCAGATGCTCTGGAGTTTAATTACACGCTGCAGTTGGAAGCCCAGAATGTCAGAGTTGGAAAGGAAAGAATCATGTTATAAATAAGAGCTACCAGCATTTATTGAGCACTTACTCTGTGCCAGGCCTGTTTCCAGACTTCACCTTATTTAACCTTCCCAACACTTCTAGGAGGCAGGGGCCTGTTCGACAGGGAAGGAAACAGGTGGAGGGAGTCTGTAGGGGATTTCCCAAATTGCACTAAGTGGTGAATAGCGGCACAGAATATCAGGTGGTGTTAGGAAAAAAAAAAGTTCCATGGTCAAAGGTCTCATCCTATGTCCCCCGTAGGGACTTCATAAGAGATGCCCGCATACTAAAGACTGAGAAGTTCTGCAGTAAAGAAACCTATTTAGACCAGTGTCTCCTCTCTTGTGGGTCTCACGGCACTACCGATCCAAGAAGCATGACTTGGGGAATTCAGATAGTGACCAACCTCCTCATTTGTGGTAATGAGACCCAGGTAGAAGTTTAGGGGCAGACCAGTCACAGACCTCCGCCTCAAGCTCTCCTTCCTGTGCATGGAGTTGGGGAAGGCAGACTATGGCCCATTTAGCCCATGGATCAGTTTTTGTAAATAATGCCTTATTGAAGATTTTCTGATCAAGTTCCCTTGATTTATGGACCACTCAGTCAAAGCCCAGAGAGGACGGTTGACCTGTCCAAGATCACACAGCCAACTCGGGGTAGAGGAAGAAATAGATCCCAGATCTCTGAAATCCAAATATCCTCTAAAACACACAGTGGGCAGGAGGTTGGGGCATGAAGTCCCACTACACCTGTGACACCTGTCTCTGCTCTCCTCTGTGTGGTGTTTAACCTGCAGTGCCCCCTTTCCACTCCTGAAGAGACCTCTTCCCCGGTCCCCACCAGGCATTTCTTCTGCCAGTTTGGGTAAGGTCACACTGGCCTGAACAGAACAGCCCCGGGGGTCTCCCTCTGCCTTCCACGCACTTCCAGGAAATAGCAGGGCCAACCCTGCAGTGGCAGTCTCGCTGGGGCAAAGGCTGTACGGGGCGGCTGGTGTTTGTTTTCATTCTGTAACCAGCCGCCCTGAAGTGTCATTAAGGTCCCCACTCTGCCCATTTACAACGTGAGACCATTTGGACAGGAACTGGGCAGAAGGCAACCTTTGCCTGTTCGAGGAAGAGTGCACCGAAACACCAAAAGCGAAAACAGGATCCTAAGGGCATGCTTGAAACCACTTCACAAAATAAATTCTGTTCGGGGCTCTGGGGCGTCCCTGCGGCACACTGTCATGGAGGAACATCCATTCACATTTTTCTAAGGGGTAGAGGGAGTTCTTGTGGAATATGCAAATAAAATCATCCTTACCTCTTCATTAAAAGGGCTCATGAAGTAGCACTTTATTAACCTTGTTAGCAATGTGAGCAATTTAAAACATTTGTGAATGAGCCAGGGTCATTAATCACCCCTAATCCCAGTTACTCATGGGCAGGAGGATCACAAGTTCAAGTTCAAGGTCAAGGTCAGCTTTGGCAACTTTTTGAGACCCTGTTTTAATTTTTTAAAAAGTGAGGTGGGTGGGGATGTAGTTCAGAGGTAGAGCACTTACCTAGCGTATGTGAGGCCCTGAGTTCAATCTCCAAAACCGCACACACACAAAGAAACTTTTTTTCAAGAAGCTGTGGATTGTAGGCATCTTAGTTTCCATAGATCCATCCAGCCACTTACACTAATTAGGGAGGTTTTGTTGACCTCTGGTTCTGGAACAGAACACTGATGGCCCAGTCATGCACGGGGCTAAAGTTCATTCAGAAACTGCTGCGGGGACAGCAAGGCAGACAGCCTCTGGGTGGAGTCGGACTGCCCAGATGGCCCTTCCAGAGCCTGGAGATGCAGGCTGTCACTGAGGTAGAGGGTAAAAATAGTCCCGTGTGGGTGGCAGCTGAGCCCAGAGGCACCTGCTTTCTTGTCTCTAGAGAAGGGGAGGCAACCCAGTTAACAGACATTTCTGGGCTTCTGGGATGCCCTCCCCCTGGCTTCAGGGGCTTCCAGTATTTCCCTAACCATGAAGTACCCCCCACACACACATACCCACACATACCCCTACACACCAAGCACTGGAGAGAGTGTGGGTTTGGTTGTAAGAGATCTAAGGGTTTAAATCCTGGCTGTGCCCTTTATTGGCTCTGTGACTTTAGGCAAGATTTTTTTCCTTTCTGAGTCTCCGTTTTTCTTATCTGTCAAATGGGACTAAGGAGTTCTTGCTATGAAAATTAAATAACATATTGAACATATGTTAATATTTTCCTCTACAGCCTTGCTCTATCTGACCCTCTCCTTTCCACCCGTTGCTCACATTCTAGCACATTCTTCAAGAGTGATGTGGAGGTGGGGTGGGGGCTGCTGAGGCAAAAGGATAGCAAGTTCGAGGCCAACCTTGGCAACTTAGTGAGACCCTGCTCCAAAATACAAAATAAAGGGCTGGGGATATGCATCAGTGGTAGAATGCCCCTGAGTTCGATCCCCAGGACTGAAAAAAGAAGAAGAGGAAGCAGGAGGAGGAGAAGAAGAAAAAGGGAAGAGAAAGAAAGTGAAAAGAGTGTTTCTGAGGTGAGGCAGCTGCCACATCCTGGGGACACTCAAGCAGCACCCTGGGGAGATCCAATCACAATCGCAAGGACCTCCGTTCCCTCTGCCAATGACCAACCAGGCACAGAGACCTGCTGCCAACACCCAGCAAGGGAGTGATGTCCAAAGACCATCGTCATCCCGTCAAGCCTTCAGATGACTGTGGCCCTTGATCAACACCTTGACCACAGCCCCATGAGGGATCCTGAGCTAGAGCCCCCAACGAAACTGCTTCCAGATTCCCTGTCCCCGAAACTACAAGAGAAAGCAAAGTTTGCTTGTTTTGGGGAAATCTGAGATGCAGCCGTCAGTAACTAACATGCACTCCCTTTCAGGGAAATTGTAAGAGTGAAGAGTTAATATACATCAAACTGCAACCACACTCGCTGGGACTGGTGGCTTCAGGAAGGGCAGAAGGGAGAAGCAGAAGTGGGGAGTGCTGGATGCCGAGCAGCTGGCTGGGTTCAAACCAGGCAGGATGCCCACTCCTGCAGTGGAGGAGCCTGAGACACCCAATCTCCAAGCAGGGATGAGACCACATGTGAAAACAGAGTGCTGACCGGGAACCAGCAGCAGCAGCCCAGGAAACCAAACAGCTGCCCTGCAGCAACCAGTCCCAAACGGCTGCAACTTGATCAGTAATTGCCAGCTTCCCTAATTTTGTCCACAAACCCAAGTTCCCTCTCCACAAATCCAAGTTCTTTCTCCCTTCCTACTCCAGATCAAGATAACGTCTCTCCCTTCCCTGATCTCCAGGTATCCAGAGAAATCAGTTCAGACACAACGGAAGAAAGGGGCACAGCAATAATTAAGAGTGTAGCTTTGGAACAGGACAGATCTGGGCTCAAAGTTTGGATCTGATGCTTAACTAGCTATGTGGTCTTGGGTAAGTCAACTAGTATATAGTTGACTTACACTAGGCCCTGATTCCTCATGTCAAGAGAACAGTCCAGCTGAAATTTCAACACCAGTGCAAGCATCCAGTGAGGTAATGTATTTAGAGCACTGATCATATAGTAGGTGCTTAATAAAGCAAAGACCAGCCATCACGTTCAGTTCCTCACAACCCACTGGAGCAGGCTGTCCCCTGTGTCATAGCCTATTCACCCTTACTGGCTCCCTTTCTTTGCAGCAGGCAGCCAGACTTCAGGGTACATAAAGGTCGGGAGCTATTCTCAGCAGTGAGATGGGCACGGGACAGAGCCCAGCATTTCTCCAAAGAAACCCAATTGGCCAAAAAGCCAGATATGTGCTGCACCAAGTAGTATGCACCAACATCGCAACCCACCCTTCCAATATAGGTATACAGACCCGCACGAATAGGAAAGGCCTGAAGAGTTTGTACCAAGGTGACATCAACCCTCATTGGATGGTAAGATTATGAGGTTTTAGATTTTTTTCCATTTTGCTAATCCATGCTTTCTGACCGGTCTGCAATGACTGCGTTTTTGCAAAAAAACAAAACTCCAATAGCTTATTTTTAATTAAAAAATTAAATGGGGCAGGGCAGGGAGATGTAGGGGAGGAGGCAGGGAACACTCCTCAATGCGACACTCCTTCAGTCTTCAGTATGGGAAAAGCTGGGAGGTTCCCGCAGAGGCCATGCGGAACGCGGGCGACCCAGGGTCACTGGCCGGGGGAAAGCAGCGATGCCGGTGATCACAACTCTGATGTGAGGGAGGCCTACTCTGGCATAAAGAAAGAGATGAGACGAGATTGTGGGCAGACTCCGGAAGAACTTGACCGCTGACAGCACCAAATCCTGGACGCCTTGGGGAGATTTTGTAGCCCAGAGGCAATCAACCTTCGCCGGCCCTAGGACTGGGGACTGTCGCGGGACTCCGACCCCTTGCAGCTGGGGGACTCGGGAGGCTGAGCCCTCGCCTGGATTCCCGCCCTCCAGACGCCTGGCGGGGCGGGGCGGGGCGGGGCCGTTGAAGGGGAGGGGCGGCCGGGCGGCAGGGAGCTCCACCGACCACCGCTGCGCTCTCGGTCCTCCGGCTCCCGCTCCTGCGCCGCCTGTTGCTCGCTCCTCACTGTGCCGCTTCCTGCCCGGTGCCCAGGGGTAGGCGGCCCGAGAGGGTGCCATCGCGTGGGCAGCCCTCCTTCCTCCCCCACCTCGCGCCAGAGCGTCCCCGAGAGCGCGAACAGAGCCAGCCTCCCCGTGCGCCCCGGACCGCGCGCCAAGACCCCGGGCGCAGCGCCACGATGAACGCGACTTTCCTGAACCACAGCAGCTTGGATGAAGTGGGCGGAGTGGGCAGCGGCGCCGGGGCCGCCCTGGGGAACCGCAGTCACGGGCTGGGCACGTGGCTAGACTGCTGTTCTGGGGGCGCGCCGCTGACCGCCAGCGACGGGGTCCCGGCTGGACTGGCTCCAGACGAACGCAGCCTGTGGGTGTCGCGCGTGGCGCAGATCGCCGTGGTATGCGTGCTGTCGCTCACCGTGGTCTTCGGCGTTTTCTTTCTGGGTTGCAACCTGCTCATCAAGTCCGAGAGCATGATCAACTTTCTGGTGCAAGAGCGCCGGCCCTCCAAGGACGTGGGCGCCGCCATCCTGGGGCTGTACTGAGCGCCGCGCCTGCCGCCTTCGCCAGAGCTGCTGCGAAAAGGGAGACCTGGACCCTCGTCTCCTCTCCGCTCGGCCGCCGCAGCGCTAGGGCAGCGACATGCCTAGGAGGGCCGGTACCTGGACACCGCGGGACTCGCGGCGGCAGCGCGGAAAGGGACTTCCACGCCTTGCACCGTCCTGCGCGCTTCAGCGGGGGGATAAGGTTTCTTAACAGATTTTTTTTTTTTTTTTAAAGAAGTTCGGGGCAGGGTGGACGTGAGTGTGGGATGCAGTGTGGGGCTGAGGTCGCTGGCGTGGGGGTTTTGTGCCTGTTAATGGGGGAAGGTCACGCGCGGAGTAGAAGAGAGGTTAAAGAATGGGGGAGCTTGTTGGTCTGATTTTGCATCTGAAAAGAAATTTTTGTAATAAAACGGCAGCCGTCGGATGTCCGGCGACTTTCCACTAGCGCCTGTGGGTGTGTGTGGTGGAGGTTGGAGTGTGGCGGGTGGAGGGAGGCACATGCCCGAGGGTGAGCCCTTTAAGCCCATCCAGAAAAATCTAGCTCCTTTGTGGGCCTCCTGAGGTGCCCTGCGAGCAGATCAGGGCTCCACTCCGGAGACCAAGCCCCAAGCCGCGAAGGGATAAAGGAACTGTTTTGTGCTCCGACAGCGGAGGTGGGCCCTTCCGGGCGGCCTGACAGTTGGTGTGATTAATTAAATCACTGGAAATTTGAGTCTCTTCCGTGAGATGGGGCGTGGGGAGGGGATCAGCGAACTGAGTCCAAAAAGAGGAAAACAGGATATTAGGAAAATGAACAAATAGAATTCACTTGGGCGGGTGTGAGAGTGAGGAAGCTAGATCTACTTAAAATTTTAATAAGACCAAAAGCCCCATCTAAGGGCGTGTTTTGCCCACACGCTTGTAGAGGGTGGGTGAGTAGCTCAAAGAAGATTCCTTGTTGCTTCCGGGAGGGGGAAGGGGACCCACTATGTTTAAAATGAGAAAATGGCCTCCAATTGCAGTAGTCTTCTGGGGAATTGGAATCTCTCATTATGAGATGCTCCAGCTGCCCCAGTGCCCCCTGTACTTGGGGAGATTTGGGCAGGGAAGGCTCTAATGGATGTCTTCCACACTCCTCTTTTGCCAGGAGTGGAAGTGAAGAATGAGAAGATGGCGGTTGCCTTCACTGGCTTTGGGACAAGAAGCATAGGGAACCTTCTCATGTTTTCTCATGTCTCCTCCTAAGGGAGGAGAAGTATCTCAACAAAAGCATAGACAGTCATTGACTCAAGGACCTGGAATTTTCCTGGGTAGTCCTATGCAGTCAGAATTATCAATATTGGGTGTGTTCCTTCCCCCTCATAAAGCCCTACAACTTTATTCAGTGGGGCCAGGCCAGGCCAATGAGGCCAGGGGCCAAAGACTTCTTGTTAAGTATCTATGGGACAAATCCCCAAGCTTAAAGAATGTTCCATGATGGTTTGGAGGTAGCCAGCCTGATGAAGAGAGCAGCCTTTGATGATTTAGGCAACTGGGAACACCTGACTCCAGGTAGTACAGGTGCCAGGTACCTGGGCCACCCAGTGACCTGACCTAGAGAATGCCACTCAGACAGCTGCAAGCAGTCACATAAAGCCCCACAGACTGGGAAAGGAGAGTTTTAAGAGGAACATAAGCTTCTTTCTGCCTGGCTGCGTTTTAGAGTGAACACTACCAGATCTTTCCTACGATAAAATGGTCTGCTACTAAATGTGTCTGGGACCAGAGGTGGGAGTGGGGGTGACTTAAGAGTTCAACTTCCTGACAAAGAGAAGCCTTAAAAAACAAAGAACAGTGAAGACACCTATGCACTACCAGGTATGTTTTCCCCCCATCCTGTGCTGTTAAAGTGTGCACTAGTGGACACGTGCCTGGGTGTGTGCTCATGCATGCAGGCACACACAAAGGCAAAGCTCACATCTCAAGGAGGAGCAGGGTCCTGGGGAGGGGTAGAGGGTGAGGGATCACACATGTAGTCCTTTATCCTGCTGAAGTCCTGCCGTGTCTGCTGAGCTGCCTCCATGAACCTCAGGCAGGAACACAAGGTGCACAGCTCCAGAGAAGGGCCACACCAGATTAGAATTCTGAGCCTTGGGTGCTGTGAAGAATGGAGGCAGAGCCTCACCTCAAGAACCCCCCTCCCACTCTGAACCTTTAGGTAACAAGAGCCCTTCTCAGAGGTGCATGGCTCAAACAAAACACAGTGAAGACATTTATGCACTACCAGACATGTTTGCCTTCCTCAGAGGTGCACAGCTCAGAGGCCTGCCCAGAACACAGGCCCCAAATCTCAGGATTCAGGTGAGAAACCTCGGACTTTGGTCTGTGAGATCTTGGCTGCTCTACCTCCTTGTTCCATGGTTTTGAAAAAGCTCAACCTCTCTGTGCCTCAGTTTCCTCATATGAAATGGGAGCAATAAGGTCTATAACTCCCATGATGCATGTGTAAAATAGCAATAGGGCCTGGGGTTAATAGACACCCAATAAAGATAATTATGATTATTGTTAGTTTTGTGTATTACATGAACTTGAGATCCCAGTAAAATAGAATTGATTCTCTGAAATGGGATCCCTGGACAGAAAAACAGTACATCATATTTGCAAAGCATTTTGTATTTTTAAAGCACTTCATAAGCAGAGTGGAAATACTGTATTGAGTGCCCAATATACCAAACACAGAGTTCCTACCACTGTGAGGAGTTTCATTACTACCCCCATATTATAGATAAGGAAACTGAGGCCCAAAAAGGTGCCTGAGGTCATGTAGCTAGGGAGCTAGTAATAGGAGCAGACATCTCCTAGCTTCCTATTTATAGAAGAGGAAACAGTTTCCATTTAATGGAATTGCCCAAGTTCTCTCACTCCACCAGTGTCAATTACAGTTCTGTTGTGGGCTGGGTACTGTGCCAGGGGTGAGCAAGACTAATCCCAGCCACTGAAGCCCCAAGCCCTAGCCCTGGGTTGGGAGCAGCTGGTCCCATGCATCTCAGAGACTAGGTTAAGCTCTCCAGGTCCCGTCCTCTGAGTCAGGGGTGTACTTCTTGGGTCTGATGTACCACCACTGGCAAGATATGCTCTGGAACTGGATGGTGGAGGGCTTACATCACCAAGCCACTTACTTTCCCATTTGCTTGTCTAAGCCAAGTTCACACAGAGGGTGCATGGCCATGGCTGCTGAGAGTTGCCCTCCCCAAATCCCAACTGAGCAGCAGAACAAGAACAGTTTCGATAAAAGCTTAATAAAAGCTCTTGATAATGCAATGAATTAAGTGAAAAAATTAAGTGAAAAATGTTCTAAAGGATAGATGCATTTCTGTCTCAACCCATGCGAAGTTCAAGGTCAGAAAAGGATGTAGTTAGGTCAGAGCAATGTGAGATGCTGAATCCCAGAGCCCCTAATCCAGCATGAGGGAGAGCTGAATTGTGCCAAGTCTTTGGATGCTAACTCAGAGGAGACTGCAAAAACCATGGAGGTCATCCTCAGGGTGTCTTTCTTTTTAAAATTATTCCACATGTAATTAATATTTACAGGAACAAAGAAAGAAAAACATAGGCAAAAAGATAGCCATAATCTTGCCTCCTAGGAGGAACTGCCACGAATCCTTTGGCATTTATTTTTTCATATGTTTAGGGATTTTTAAGAGTTAAAATTGAGATTATTTTTCTCCAAAAAATGTTATAGTATGTGTACTGTTTTGAGCATATCTCGTGAGATTGTTTTTTCACTTGACAATTAATGGTGATCAAGTTTTATGTTGGAAACGAGTAGCCACATGCACCATCATTTTAAGGGCTGTACGGTTTTCTTTTATGCACACATCACACTTTATCTAATGGATCCCTATTATTGGGCATTACATTGTTTCTGGGTCTCTGAGCCTGTGTCCAGGCAAGTGGAACCACTCTAGCGCATGCCCCTGCCTTGCAGATGAACTCTGACGAAAAAGCTTAGCTTAAGACTCGTGGTAGCTGGAGTCCTCATGTCCCAGCTTCTCTCCCACTGTGGTCTTGGGATCATTTTTGCAGAAATCGTCTTCATGCTCCAGGATGGAAGCTGTAACCTTTCAGAGTGATGAAGAGATGAGGAAGGGGAAAAGTGGAGAGGAACCAGTATTTACTGACTTTCACCTTGAGACCAACACTTTACAAACAGCTCATTATTTAATTCTCATAGCAACCCTGTATATCGGGGTTCATAGATGAGGCCATGGAAACCCAGAGAGCCCAGTTACAGTCAGACAATGGCAGATTAGGATCTGGTCCCCATGTGTCTGCTTCCGCCACGTGCAATCACTAGGGTGCTTGGGGCAGGGGTAGGGGCTAGACTGAGAGAGAGCTGGCCCAAAGGAGTGTGCAAAAGGGTTAGGAAAGATAGCAAGTATCTTTTTTACATTGGGAAAGGAGGTGGGGCCTCGTGATCTGATAAGCTCAAGTTCATAGGTCAGACCTGGAAATCCTCAGAGTAGGGTCCATCTCTCTTTTTCTCAATCATTTACTATTAAGTCTCTTTAGTTATTTTTTATCCCATAAACAATTCCATCTTAAGGCATTCTCTACTTGTTTTAATCAGCTTTTTCGCTGCTGTGACTAAAAGATCTGACCAGAACAATTGTAGAGGAGGACACGTTTATTTGAGGGCTCACGGTCAGAGGTCTAAGTTATAGATGGTCGGCTCCATGCTTCGGGGCTCAAGGTGAGACAGAACATCATGGCAGAAGTGTGTGGCAGAGGGAAGCAGCTCACAAGATGATTAGGAAGCAGAGAGAGAGGTCTTCACTTGCCAGATACAAATACATACCCCAAAGCTATGCCCCAATTCCCACCTCCTCTAGTCACACGCTAACCCCTCAATTACTATATCCCCCTATCAGGGGATTAATTCACTGATCAGGTTAAGGCTATAACTCAATCATTTCTCTTTCAAACCTTCTTGCATTGTCTCACACATGAGATTTTGGGGGACACCACATCTAAACCATAACACTACTGAACGCACTCTCCTAAACTGAGCTTCTCATTATTAGGACAGAGTCTGGTCACAGCCCAAAGCAGGGAGGCTGACAGTTTGTGGATGTTCAGGGTCTCTGGCACAGGAAAGCAGTTCTGGCCCCATTGCAGGATGGGGCTTGTGGGGGTCAGGGGAGTCCCAGTGTAGCTTTCTCACTGTGAAATAGAGGAAATGAAGGCCCAGTGACAGGAGGTGGTGGAACCAATATTTGAACAGTGGCCACCTCCTTTATCAACATCCTTGCCACCTAGCCTTCCAGCTCCAAGAGTGCCCCAAACTTGCATGTAGTGAATAAGAGAAGCAGGAGGGGCATCGCTGCGGTGCAGCAGAGATTGTAGTCTGAAGGACCAGCTTCCTCTCTCCTTGCCCTGGCACCACTCACTGGCACAGGCAAAGCAGAGCCTTTGCCATGGAACAGGAACTAGAGAGACCACAGGAAAGGAGGAATGGTTTGTGCCATGGTAAACTTCCCATGCCCTGAGCTGTCATAATTAGGAGAGGTTTGCAATAGCAAGGTTGATCCTTTTTCCATGCCCTGGGCCCTGTCCACCCCAGAATGTGCCTGCAGCTCCTGGCTGCAGACCTAGATAATGAGACAGCTCACTTCAAAAACATGATTTTATATTAAATTTTCTGGGATGTACATATGGACAGCCACGTGTGTACATACCAGAGGGTGAAAAACTCTAATGAATTACCATGGAGATGAAACCTGGAATAAGGTTGCCATGGTAACTAAATTGTTGCTGAAAGGCCACATCACCTCGGAGAAGTAGGAAGCTCCTGTCAAGAATTGGCAGTTAGAGGCCAAATCACAGACCTTTCCATCAGGGCCGGGTGCTCTTTCAGTTTCTTTTATTTCTCTTCTTTTCTTGTCTTATATTTCTTCTTGTCATTTCCAAGAGGAGGGGATTTGGATTTTGGAGACCTTGACTCAAGCTCTGGTTGTGCCACTAAGAATAGGTTCCTAGCTCCCATATCTGACTTTCTACTCACTTGCTGTGTGACCTTGTCCAAGTCATGTCTCTTTCCCTGGGCTTCCTCTCATGCAAACTGAGGAGACTGGACGGGATGGGCTTTAGGATTATTCCAATACTCTGATTTGCTGAGAAACCAGCCTCCCACAACCTCTGTAGTAGGATTGTTGAGCTGTCCATGGTGCTGAATGTCCAAAGGTTGAGCTCTTGGGCATGTTCTGCTCTCAACAAGATCCGGGTTGTTCTCAGCACTCAGAGCTTGCTGAACCCCAGAAACCTATTTTGAAGTGGAGAATACCTCCATCAGAATTCCAGGAACCTATTTCAAACTGGAGAGGAGACTCTACAGGACCTTGGAGTTCAGAGAGGACTAGAGGAGATTTCTGGAGATATGTCCTAATCTGGCTGATCAAAACCCCCAGGGTTTTTAGTGAAGTCATACCTCTCTGTGGACCTTTGTTTCCTCATCTGTGAAAATGAGGTGGGAATAGATGATCTCTAACACCAGATGCATCCATAAAAGTCCTGAAGACTTTCCTGGGCTATGGAGGACAGGAGAGTCCTAAAAATTCAGCTCCTCCCCACATCTTGAAGCTCAAGTGACATCAGGTGGGAACAAGGCCCACTCCCTTGTCAGGAACATGTGTCCTTTTGTCTGGAAGGAAATACAGGCAGTGAGCAGATGTAGCATTTACATGTTCTCAAATGACTACTAAACACTGGAGATAAATAGTGCTTGTTGTTAAATGTGTCAAAACTATAATAAAATTCTGAACTATGTCATCCACCTACTTATCTGATCATGTTTCCAGAATCCACTTCCCTCCTCAGTAGCACAGGATGAAAAAAAGAAAGAGGGGAGAGGCTGGGGTTGTAGCTCAGTGGCAGAGCACTTGCCTAGCATGTGTGAGGCACTGGGTTCAATTCTCTGCACCATATAAATAAAATAAAGGTATTTAAAAAAAGAAAAAGGGGAAACCATAAAGGGAGCTCATGGTAGGAGGGACACAGGCAATGTGACTTGCTCTGAAATATCTTTTCACCCCTTGACACCCTCACCTGGCCACATAATGCAGTGGTTGGGTATATGGAGACCAGGGTCAAGAAGCTCTTGACTCAAACCCTGCCTCTATTCCTTAGTAGCTGTGTGACCATCTTCCTAAGCCTCAGTTTCTTCATTAGTAAGGTGGGAGTTAGTTACACATACCTCTGAGTTGAAAGGATTAAATAACTAAATATTAGTGGAAAAAAATTAGCAAGCACAGTGTCTAACAGACATTGAAAATGATTGTTTTCCTTATGTATAACTGCATAACAAACACCTCCCAAACTTTCCCACTTTAAATGATAACCATTTTATTATCTTTCATGATTCTGCAGGTTGACTGGGCTTGATGGGCAGTTCTGCTGCATGTGATGTCACTGGTGTTGCAACAGCCTGTGTTCATCTGGTACAATGTCCAAGGCTGGCACTTTGGCAGGGACTGCTGGAAGGCTGAGCTCAGCTGGGATGCCTAGGTTCCTTTCTATGACATCCCTACGAGTACACAGTTGTACTATTACATGGCAGATTTATTCACCAAGTTGCAAAAGCAGAAGTTTCTGGGCCTTCATAATTGGCCCAGAATTGGCATTTCTCTTCTGCCACATCCTACTTATCAAATGAGTCACCAGTCCATTCCAGATTCAAATCAGGAAACTATATGAGGGCATGAATTCAGGAAGGCATGGTTCATAAAGAAACCAACTACTACATGGGTTAAGAAATATTTTTTTATTGTTGGAATTCCAGGTAGGTTCCACTCCTTTTCCCCCTTTTAGAAACCATCTTTTGCACATGCCTGTAATCCCAGCAGCTCAGGAAGCTGAGGCAGGAGGATTTAGAGTTCAAAGCCAACCTCAGCAATGGCAAGATGCTAAGCAACTCAGTTAGACCCTATCTCTAAACAAAATACAAGAAGGCTGGGAATGTGGCTCAGTGGTCAAGTGCTCCTGTTTTCAATCCCCGGTATCCCCCCACAAAAAGAACCCTTATTTTGTTGACTTACATAGTAATTGAAAAAATATTTGTTGACTAAATTATTTAGAATCATGTGATTACCACTTTAACTGTAGTCCCTTAGGATCAGAGTTATGTTTCTTCCATATCACCCCACAGGGCTATGACAGGACTCTGCATATAGTAGGTATTAAATAAAGACTGCACATTTTTGGATATTAATATTTCTATGCCAACTTTATTTGTGCTAATATTTTCTTTGTGTCTATTGTCTTCAACCAACTCTCCTTGCAAGTTTTACATGTCATTCCATTTTGGCACATAGCATAACTGGATTTTTAGAAAATATTGTCTGTTTTAATTTATTGTTTCATCTGTTTTCATTTATTGTGATTAAAAGTATATTTGGATTTATTTCCACCATATTATGTTTCATCTGTTTCATCTGTTTTCATTTATTGTGTTTCATCTGTTTTCATTTATTGTGATTAAAAGTATATTTGGATTTATTTCTACCATATTATTTAGTGTTTTTTAACCTCTGATGTGTGTGTTACTGGGGATTAAACCTAGGGGTGTTCTATCCCCAACCCCTTTTTAAATTTAAATTTAAATTTTGAGACAGGGCCTCAACTGAGGCTGACCTCGGAACCTGTGGTCATCCTGCTTCAGTCTCCCACATTGCTGGGATTACAGGCTTGTGCCACCTTGCTAGGCTTATTTGCTTATTTTCTTCCTTATCTTGTGGCTTCTATTGGTTTAGAAGCTAAGCATTTTATATCTGTTCTTGTAGCAGTTACCCTTCCATTTTGAAGTGCATCCTTGTTAAAAAAAAAAAAAAAAACCCAAATTTTATCGATATCTCTTCCTTCATCCTGTACAAAAATTAAGTCTGTGAATGTTTAAATTCTGCTGATCCCCCCCCAATCTACCAATCTAATATCATCTAATATTGTTATTCCCACCTTGTTTTTTTTTTAAATTGCCTCCAAAGTAGCATTTGTTTGTTGTGTCTTTTTGCTTTTATTTTAAACTTACAGTTAAATTCTCTTGTTGGGTATACAATGCTATGAGTTTTGACAAATGCGTAGGGTTGTGAGATCACTAACACAATTGAGATACAGAACAGTTCTACCCCAAAAGACACCCACCTTTCCCCTGATGACCACTGATCTGTTCTCTGTCTATGGTTTTCCTTTTCCTGAATGTCAAATAAATGGAGTCATACAATGTCACCTTGACATGTCATTTCATGTATCAGTAGTTCATTCCTTTTTAATGCTGAGGATTCATATTCCAATGAATGGATATTTTGTTTTGTTTTGCTTTTTTAAGCTGGGGTCTTGCTATATTGCCCAGGCTAGTCTCAAACTCCTGGACTCAAGTGATCCTCCTGCCTCAGCCTCCCAAGTGCTGGGATTACAGGTGCACGCCACCTTACCCAGCTGTATTACAGGTTATTAAATTTAAATTTCCATTCTCCTCTATCTCTAGTTGGAGGATATATGGGTTGTATCCAGTTATTCGTGACTGTGAATAAAGCCAACATAAATATTCATGTATATTTTTCTTAATATATGCGTGAACAAAAGTTTCCATTTCTCTTAGGTAAATACCTAGAAATGAGATTGCTGGGTCGTACAGGATGTGCCTACTGTGTAGGAAACTGCTAAACTGCTTTCTCTAGTGGCTGTTGCATTTTGCACTCCCACCAGCTGTATCTGAATGTTCTGGTTGCTCTGCATCCTCATCAGCACTTGGTATTGTTGGTGTTTTTTGTTTTTGTTTTTGTACTGGGGATTGAACCCAGAGGCACTTAACTACTGAGCCTCATTCCCAGCCCATTTTATTTTTTATATTGAGACAGGGTCTCACAGAGTTGCTTAGGGCCTTGCTAAGTTGCTGAGGCTGACTTTGAACATGCAATCCTTCTGCCTCAGTCTCCTGAGACTCTGGGATTATGGACATGTGCCACCAGCCCACCTGTTGTCAGTGTTTTGTATTATGTTTGTTTGACTTATATGTGAGACTTTCTAGTATGTGGGTGGTGGTGTCTCATTGTGGGCTGAAGATGCTTTTTTCCTAATGAACGATGAGGTTGAGCATCTTCTCATGGTTTTATTTTCTATTTTTATATCTTCCTTGGTGAAGTGTCTTTTGCTCATTTTTATAGTTGGGTTGCTTGTTTTCTTACTGTTGAGCTTTCTTACTGTTGATGCTTTAGATACAAAGCAACTTGGTAGGTACCTGATTTAGGAAGTAGCATTCTGGTTGCCCATCACTGAGTTTGGTCAGCAGGAGTCAGTCCTGAGAGGCTGACCACATTTAAGTGTCCTAGTTCAACTGACTCTAGTGCTGAGGACCAGAGCTGGAGCACCCTGGGAGGCCCTGCCTGATGGCCCAG
This sequence comes from Glaucomys volans, assembly GCA_020662805.1. NCBI lineage: Eukaryota > Metazoa > Chordata > Mammalia > Rodentia > Sciuridae > Glaucomys > Glaucomys volans. Next base: position 208,971 of record JAJEJO010001726.1, read on the forward strand.
CTAGCTTTCTTCAGGGGGCCTCTTTCTTGCATCTCCCTTTTCCTGCTCAGTCCCGAAGGGGAGGGAAGAAATTCAGCTGAAGAAAGTATGACCACTGAGGACCTCTGGGGATGGGAGGATTGTCTATGATAAGGAATAAAAATCAGAAGGGGGATACATTTTGGGGTGGAGGAAGCAGGGGCAAAGGAGAGACCCTGGAACAGGAAAAATAGTCAAGACATGCTCTAGCTTCATCCCTTCCGCCATAACTCAGGAGAAGGGTGTTGCTCTCCAGGGGAGTTGGTATGAAGTCTTGGGCACCCTCGGCCTCATGCAGGGGGACAATCACATGACCAGAACACTTATAATATCCATAAGCTCTTGAGAGTTGCTTTTTTCCAAAAACCTGTGCTTCTAAAGTGCAGATGAGACCCAGCAGAGCCTTTTTCTTTGTTCTTAAGAGAAAATCAAACTGCCTTTTTTTTCTTCATCCCAAAAATTAAGACGAAAAAAAAATTGCTTCTTTCCCTGGAGACATTAACGCAACCTGAGCTCCAGAAGCTGAAAAATAGCTGGCGACTCCTAAGCACCAGACAAGGAGAACTGAAAAGCGTGTGCAGGGGGTGGGGAAGGTTGGATTTAGTTTCCTCCAAAATGTTTTTCCTTTTAAGTCAAACTTCTTTTAAGAAAAAAATAAAATAAAAACTGGAGGCTACACACTTGGCTGCCTGCTCTGAGCTTACTCTGCCAGTGTTTCCATCTGTCTGCTGGGAGGAAGCAGAAGACACTTCTGCCGCTCAGTCACCCCCATCCCACCTGCCCCCCTCCTCCCTGATACCTCTCTGGCGTTCTAGGTGCCCAAAGCATTCCTTCCCCTGGCTCTCCGCCAACCTAGGAAATGCCTCTGCCTGTTGAGGACAGTCTTGGGTGTGGCTTACTTTGTCAGGTTCTCTTCACGGCCACAGGACACCTCTTGTCCTTGTGTTGGACTTGACTCTGCTAACAGCATTTCCCATCTTGTGCTGTTCACTCTGCCCGGTGACAGGTTTTGGGAGTAGGTGATACATTTCATGGTGGGGAAATGAGTCCTATAGCAAGTTTTTTTGCGGGGTAGATTAGAACTCAAGTGTCCCAACCCATGTGGTACGTGAGCCTTTTCTGGGCTGTGCTCTGTCTTCGGGCTGGCTCAAACTAAACCCAGTCTCTGACTTCTGCAGAAGCTGGGTCCATGCCCAGCCTGCCCCACACCCTATGGAGGCCAGGGAGGAGTCTTGTCCACAGGGTGGGTGGTAGGAGGGATGATGCCCTGATGACCCTAGACCACATGCCTGAGAGTGCAACCCCAGTGTCCCACACCCAGGCCTCGGGTCCCTCATCTTTAAGGTTCTCTTCAGATCCTGTCACGAATGGCTCTGGGCTTAGAAAGACTCTGGGATGCCGTGGTTCCTGCCATCAGCACTTCCTTCAATTTAAGAATAAAAGGAAACCATTCTCCGAGCCCCCACACATGTTTCCCACCCCCAGTCTTCTTTGCTAGCTCCTGCTGTTGCGACTGTCAGGAGTGGATTTTTGGGTAATTGTTGCTATGGAGACCCTGTCTTGAATTATTGTGCAAATGCATCCCATCTTTCTCCTTATTTGGTCTGGGATATGTATGCCCAGAAAATGTGGAGATTAAGATTTTTCACTTCCCCTTGTTTTTCAATTTGGTTTACCTGAGCCAAAGTCTCTTGGTAGCCTTCTGCTCCAAGGTCTCCTGGCTGGTCACTGCCAATGGAAAGAAAGTCCTGGACAGCCGAGGACCCTGCTCCTCAAGAGTTATGGTGTGATGACACTTAGCAGCAACCAATCCCAAAGCAGCAGCTGGACTCCCGGGGCCATCAGCCCCTTGGAGCGGGGGGACTAAGCCAGAGCTCTGGCCACCTTTCTCTGAGAGACAAAGCCTTGTTTAAGGTTGAGTTGCTCAATCAATCCCAACTCCTCCCACTTGCAAAATCATGCTGTGCACACTGATCCCTGTCACAGCATCCTGGGTGAGCACCTCGCCTCCGTTTCCCTGGGTGCTCATCCTCCCACGTGCAGATGTCTGGATCATTAGCACTATTTTTATCATGTCTCCCTCCTGTCCAGATCTGGCCCATCTCCCCATCGATTTTTCTACTAACTGCAGACTAAACGTGTATTCAAAAGGCTTCCATCACTTCCCTCTTTCCACAAGCAAACCAGTCTCACCTTTGTTCTGTGCTCTCTTTGGCCCCAACTCAGCTCTGGGTGGGCAGCCTGGCCCTCCTCACACCTGCTGCCTCCACGCAGGCCATTTCATCCTTCCTGTGTGGCTTTCCTTGACTGTTTTGGGCATACATCACCTTCTTCAAAATCCTACATCGGCATCCTTTCTCTACGACTGCTCTTGGCGTAGCTGTTAAAAAGGCTTTCATTTTTGTACAGGAAGGAGACACAAAGTCAGGGCAGAGTGTTGAGGAGGGCAGAATGGTGGCGTCCTCTCCCACTGGCCTGTTAGCTACACTGGCTTCTCCCAACCAACAGGAACCATGCTACAGTGAACACATGGCTGGCCGCCCCCTCCATGTGTGTCTACTCAAATTTGACAAGCTTCCCAATAAAGGAATTCATTAGTCAAAGGACAGTAACCAAAGAACAAGAGAAATGAGCTTGTAAGGCAGAATTCTGGCCATATGAGAGAGTTTCTCTTTATGTTGCTACTCAGGAGGGGGCAGGACCCAAGTTACACTATTACAAGAGCTGTTAAAATAACAGACTGTGATCCTGGACTAAGCTTATGGGCTCTTGATCAGTTTTCCCCTGAAGGTTAGGATGAACTCTCTTTCCCATTCTCCATCTCTACAGAGTAGTAGTTCAAACTCCATATTTTCTTATCTTGTCAGTGAGGCTCCCTGAGCCATGGAGAGATGATTCTGGATTGTCCAGTTCCTAGTCTGATGTAAGGAGAGGTAGCATCTGAATCCCCAATCCTATAGGGGAGTTAGAACCTCCACCTTCAGGGAGTTCCTAGTCTGATAGCAGACACACAGTCCCTGTTCTAGAGAGTTCATCAGTCATCTGGTGGGAGTTGGAGGCAGAGTGGAGAGATGAGACCCACACTGCTATGCTCAAATGACACATGGAGCCAAGTACAACTGGATCCACTGTTAACAAAAGCGAATGATCACAAAGGTAGTTAAAATGATGGTGTTGATGCCTGGTTTGGAAGTCTTCCTGGGAAGGGTGAAGAGAAGGGATTCCAGGCCAGGCATTGCTTCTTCTTGGCCTGAGACCTACATTGAGAATTAGTTTGTTCCTTAATGAGTCTAATTTGGATATCAAGTCTTTTCAAGCTTTTATCTGAGTCTTATTGAAATAAGAATTTGGGGAGTTCAAAATCATTTGCATTAATATTTATGGTGTGTTACCTTTGCACGTAGCATCTTGTGGGACAGCTTAGGAGGGCAGAGAATAGAGACAGATAGAATGGAATGAGGTCTCCATTCAAGGTTGTTTCACAGAAAGAGACAGAAATCCAATGCAAACCTGCTTAAGTAGGAAAAGAATATATCGACTCCCCAAACTAGGACTTTCTAAAGCTTCAGGTATGGCTCAATGCAGGGACTTTACTGATACTGTCATCGCTCTCTCTCAACTCTGCCTCACTGGCTCTGTCTCGTGGTGGGCTTTGCTCTCCATGTGGCTGGAATAACAGCCTCCACGTTAAGATGTCTTGATCTCAGAGGCGGTGATTAGTTAGAACAAGGTCCAAAGTGGCCTTGCCAGCTGAGTCTGTTCCTTTTGAAACCCTTTCTTTTTGTCTCTCCCAGAAACGTCCTCCCACATCTTACAGACCAGAACTGAATGACATGACAACCTCTAGCTGCCAAATAATGTGGAAAGGCAAGTATCTTCAACTGTTTTTGTTCATGAGAACCAGGACTGAGGGTGGGGAGGCAAGACAGATATTGTTTGGGGGAACAGCAGAGTCTACAGAAATATCAGGGAAGGTTCTGATTGGCTCTGCATGGTCATGGGGTCATCCATGAACCAAGTACCATGGCCTACAAATTGGCCAGTCTTCTATTGGCCAGGCCTGCTTCAGGTACTTACCCCTGTTGGAGGAGGCAGCCCCACCTAAATCCCATGCAATAGGTTTTCCATGAGAAAGAGACATTATATAATGTCACCAGCAGAAGGGTTTGTAGTCCAAAGAGGGGACGTTGGGCAGATAAACAACATATGCTCACTACAAGAATTTTCCTACAAAGAAAGAAAACATACTAAAAAAAATTTGCTTCAGAAAATAAATAGCTTTAGGAATCTCCCCCTTCTCTGACGCAACATATACCAAGTTATGTTGCAGGAACCAAATATAGCCACTCTGAGAAGATGCAGAGAAGAATGTTCAGAAAGGAAGACTTCCTGGTGGGAGTGAATTTGGAGCTGGGCTGTGAAGGAGCTGGTGTTTAGAGAGGAGGGGCAGAGAGGCCAAAGCCCAGGGGGAAAAGCAGCAGGTGAAGCCAGGAGCAGGACTGGCCGAGAGAGTATTTCCACGCTGGGCTATTATTTCCACGCTGGGCTATTTTTCCTCCCTGAGGGTACCTGGTTCCCCCCAAACTAGAGACTTCCATTGGATCAGCAACTGGCTTTAGGGCAGCTGCCCTTGTAGCATTCTCATGGCCTGGGAGGTTGGACAGAAAGGAAAGGGAGGCTCTTCAATGCTGAGCTCCAGAGGAGAGGAGGGAGGTGGCTCCAACAGGGGAGCAAAGAGCCACTTCTAATCCAATTAAGAAGTGATTATGTGGTTGTTTTCAAGGGCCAGTCAGTTACCAGGCACTTCCCGGGAGGCTCTATCTGGCAGTTTGACAGTTCACTGCTAAACCTGTAATCTAGAGCCGATGGGCTGCTGCAGCAGCTGGGCGAGGAGCCTGGGCTCAGGCAGCTGGGGTGGGAATCTGTAAGGATGAACATGATGGGTAAGGAGCTTGCTGTTGTCATGGAAACTGACTATGGGTGGATGAGACATGGCCTAATGGATAACTGTGGGGAGAATGCCACCCACCATGGGGCTGCACTGTGAGCCGCCAGCAGGCACCTCTGGAACCCTGTTCCAGCCAGTGTGTGGGCTCTGTCCACCTCTGTCTGCCTCCTCTTAGGGACATCACAACCTGGCAGTGTGATTGCCAGTTTATATAAATATCTGAGGGATCTGGGGTGATGTCCTCCAACCAGGAAAACCTTTGACATGGTGCGTGCCACCCCGAGTTAGCTGTATGTGCAGCAGGAATATGATACAGTGTACAGCTGAGGAACTGCAGCTGGGCTGCGATGGGTGTCATGTCCCAGGGCAAGAATGTCCCTGGCAGCAGAGTAAAGCAGTAGGAGCAACAGGTTGGGAGCAGGAGACCTCCACTCCGATTCCAGATCTGTCATCACCAACTGGCTGTGTGGCCCTTGGCAAGTCACTTTCCCCCAGAAGTCAGGCTTGGTAGTCCCTAAGATTCCCTCAAATCCTGCTGCTTCTCTGTTCTTGGATTTGGAACTGGACCATTTGATCTCATCAGCACCCTGACTCAGCCTACTGTTACCCCATCACAGCACAAAGTCCCCCAGAGACCAGTCCAGGCCCTTCTCAGGCCACTGAGCAGGGTCCATAAAAGGTAAGATGCTGGGGCAGCCCCTGTCCTGTGTGGGGCCATCGGTGTTCACACATGGGCATTCCTGAAGCACACAGAGGCCCTACTTGCTCCCAGAGATGGCCCTGAGAAGCCTATTGCCATTACCCTTCCATTTCCCATAGGTGCAATTTGAATTGTCTCTTTCCTTGAGACAAGCATGAAGGAAAAAGCAATTTGCAGCGTGGGCTTTTGGCTTTGGCACTAAGAACACAGTCAAAGATTCCACGTACTCTGCCCTCCCATCTCCTCCTGCTTTCCTTTCCCTTCCTGGCCCTGTCATTCTCCCCTGGGTGCCTCCTCAGCCAGTGGCCTCCTCCCCATCCTATAAGGGGCAGCAGAGGGCATGGGCTGGGGGCCAAGAGGGAGCGGTAAGGACTCAAGAATCCTGCTGGGGGCCAAGGAAAGAGAAGTGACTCAAGAGTTGCTACCATCTCCTGTGGACTCTCAGAGGCATTGAAAAATATTAGAAAACTAAGAAAAAAAGACTCAAGTTCCTATAAGAAGAAAGTGATTTCTGGCTTGTTTTTATCCCATACCTCTTCCAGGAGGCCAAACTGCATCCCTTTGGGATATGGTTTCCTCTCTTCAACACTTGCTGCTCACTCCAGTTTCAATCAATATTTATTAAGTGTCTTCTGTGTGCAGAGGGATCGGGAACAGAGGAGGACAGAAAGTAATGAGCCCGTTCTTAGGCCCCTCACGTCTGGCCCTGGCTTGACCCCAAGCCCGAGCTCCCACCACAAAATCCTCTAGCACTTTCCACTGATTTTCCTCTCTTTGGATATTCCCCCTGCTTAGCCCTTAGCAATCCTGGTCAAGTCTGACTTATCTGAGATTCAGCCCAAGCTTCTGCCAGAGTCCCATTCCCCAAAGCATCCTGTACCTACGGTGATGAAGTTGGTGCATATTATTGTTCTGGGCTACTTATGTACGTGTTCGTGTTGATTATTCAGGGGGGTGATTATTCAAGGGGACCAGATTGTACTGCCTAAAGACAGCTGCACCTGTGTGTTCAACCCATCTGACCTACTCTTCTAATTCCCACTGAGAAAGATGTGACTGGGGGCTTGTAACTGCCACTGCCCAAGGGGTATGACAGAATGTGTCCTGTAACTTCTAAGGCTTGATCATAAAAAAAGGCTTGATCATACAAATCCCACATGGTTCTCTCCCTTGGGACCACCCACTGTGTTGTAAGGAAGCTCTGACCACAGGGAGAAGTCACACATGTGCAGGTATTCCGGGGCTCAGTGACATCAAATACTGGACGTGACCTTCAGATGATTCTCCTCCACAGCCTGGGAATCTTCCAGCTGAGGACCCCGAAGTCACAGAGCACAGATGCATTATCATAGCCCAAATCCTGATCCTTGGAGACTGAGTATTGAAGTGCCAGTGTGTAGGGTGATTTATCACACAGCAATAGGTCACTAATGTGAATGGGATCTTGCTGAATCATGTTTGTACCTCAAGACTCAACCCCGTGACTGTTACCTACGGGGTGCTCATTGGGCATTCCTTGAATGAATGGATGAATGGACTTTAGCAGATGACAGTTGCGGTTCAGCCCTCCAGTCACCATTGTCATCTTTCCCATGTCCTCTCTCAATAGTTCCATACTTGTAGGGAAGTTAGGAGGGTCCCAAGCCTGCCTTTAGTGACATCACTGAGTCTTAAATCAAGCAACCCTGCAAGTTGCCCTGGACACACAAATTCTTAATGCCAAAGTGCGTATAGTTGAGATTTCTGACACTTGTAGTCCACAGCATCCTTGTTGGTTTATGTATGTGACCATTTTTGCCTTTACTGCAGTTCTGCCAAGTAGGTCATTTCATATATGAGGACACTGAGGCTGAGAGAGAAAAAGAGAGGTGAATACTAGTAAGTAATAAAATGGAGCTTGCACTGTAAGTCAACATCATGTCCACAGCATTTTTAAAGCTCTTAACAAATAAAGCCTAACTGGCAGATTCTTGCAATACTTTCTTTGTACTTTCTTTGGGGTTATCAGATCCTTGACTGAAAACCACAACAACTGAATAAGAAGGGATCAGACCCAGGTCTTATAAAATGCTAATTAACAACCACCACCAAACTTCCGTTACCACACTTCTAATGTCCCAGGCTGTGCTGCAAGCACCTTACATGCATTTCAGCACTCACTGCCATAGCCACCTGTGACAAGGTCATTATGGATCCCCATAAGGTAAGAGCACAAAGATGATGTGGCTCATTCAAGGTTCCATGAACAGAAGGGGCAGAATTGATTGTCACACCCCGATCATTTAAGCTCTTCTGCCCTCTTACAAAAATAACTTCTATTGACTGCACTCTCAAATACAGGCACATGAACCACCCTTATGAAGGAGTTATTCCTATCTCCCATTATATAGGCAGGACACTGAGGTGATGAAGCCCAAGGTTGAACAATAATAAGCGGTACCGTCAGGATTCTAAGCCATTGCCAGCCCTCCCCATATCAAACACCATCCTACCACTCCCACCTCACCATGCTGCATTGTAAAAGATGATGTCCAAGGTTCTTGGTGGTGGGTTCTTCCCAGTGGAGCAGAGCTTGTGCACACCTCATACTAGATTTGACAGTTTCTCCACTAGGTCTCACCAGCATCATGGATATGAGCTGTGCTGTGGGGAGTTCTCAGAGTACCTGGCAGTGCCAGCCTCTGCCCCTCATGCCTCTGACCAGTGGGGCTTCATCAGGTCTGGAAGGTGGAGTCTGGGTCAATGGGTGCTCCTGGAGGAGGGAGGAGGAACCCCAGCAATCCTCTCTCTTGCACATTTACACTAAAGAAGAGGCTTCTCTCCTGGGGCCAAGGAATCCAGGGCATACCCAGGATTCTTCCCTTCAGGTTCTAGGATGGGACCTAAGGATTCCCCCACCTGCATTCACTCCAGGGCCTCCCAGCCTTCACTCCCCCTTCTCCAACTTCCCTCTGATACACTCTACTCTTTGCACAGTTCATCCTAAAGCCAGCTGACCAAGAACTGAGCTCCCACTCCTCCCCTTCAACTCCGCTCTCCTACCCACACTCCCCAGGAACATGGGTCCACCCTGCCCTCCAGCCTGCTTCAGTTGCCCTCCCCAGGAAGCCTCCTTGCCCACTCCTGCTACCCTGGATGAGTTTTCTGCCCTCTGAACAAAAATCTCCAGTACCTATCCCACTTGCCTGGCACTTAATTGCTACCCTAATTGCTTATAATTATTAAATGACATTTTATGTTAAAAGCTGTGACTGCCAGGCACGGTGACGCACGCCTGTAATCCCAGCACTTGGGAGGCCGAGGCAGGAGGATCGCGAATTCAAAGCCAGTCTCAGCAACTTAGCAAGGCCCTAAGCAACTCAATGAGAATCTGTCTCTAAATAAAATACAAAATAGGGCTGGGGATGTGGCTCAGTGGTGGAGTGTCCCTGGGTTCAATCCCCAGTACCAAAAAAATAAAAAATAAAATAAAAAAAAACGCTGCGACCAGTACTGGGTTTTAACTGTTATTTCCTTAAGTGAATAGTCCAGGCCTCCCCCAACATTAATCGAGTGCCGTTTCCTCCCATATTTATTCCACAGTGTCTTTTCATCCAAGGAGTGGGGCACAGCTCCCATTCTGGAATTCAGCTCTTGGGGCTGCCATCAAGGGCCTCCAGGGCTCCCTGGGCTAAGGTAAGAGTCTGCCTTCTGCCACAATGGGATAAAAAAAAAATGGTTTCCTGAAAGATATCACCATGGACACTGAATTTTCACTCACTCCATGCATATAGCAACAGGAATTTAGACAGCACCCAGGAGTGACCAGGGTTTCATTTCCAGGATTTTATTTTGATATTCACAATAATCTGCAGAGGTCCTGGTCAGTGGTGATTACTCTGCCCTCCCACAGAGGTCCTCCTTCCCTGACCCCTTGCCTGTGTCCCTGCACATACCCTGGGCACAGGAAATTCTTAGCGGAGTATGCAGAAAGGTACCAGGAGGAGAGCAGAGCCAGTGGGTGGGCTCTGCCCAAGTGGCACCCATTGCCTTGGCCAGAAAGGACGACAGGAGAGAAATTTCTTCCCTTCTGCACAGCCCAGGGCAGTTCATCTCTGATGAGTTACTCCCCACCAAAAATTCAGTTCCATTTCAGGTTTCTTGGGCCCTTGAGCAGCAACAATTTCCTCCATGGGCTCTGAGCTAGTTCCAGGAAGCAGCGAGCCCCACAGATGATGGGCAGATGGCATCAGCCCTCCCAGCAGCCCTGCCTCACCGCCTTCAGTAGCTAGAGACTGACAAGAGCTTCTTCTCCCCATCTCACCCCTTCCTCTCAGCTTCTCCCACTCTCTTTCCTTTGAACACATCCAGCGCCTGTCACTAGAAAAGCCCTTCCTAGTCAATGCTCCTACTGTGACAGCTGTTCTGAGCCATCATCCCTCAGCTGTGGAGGTGCGGCACGTTAGTTTGTCCTGAATGGGGCTCAACTCTCCAGCTGGACAGGAAAAATAGCCCCTCACACCTGCAAGGCATTTAGAAGTTAAAAAAAAAAAAAAAAAGTACTGAAGCCCAGGTTCCAGGCAGACCAAGTAGCTCAGAGTCTCTTGGGGTGAGGCCACAAGTCAATTTTTAACTCGAGGTAAATCCAGGAAGCAGCCATGACTGAGAATCAACTCTTCGGACCTCTGGAGTCTGCTGCAGACACTAGGTCATTTGAGCCTCATGCCCACTGGGAAGGGACGTAGGACTAGTGTTGCTCCATTCCAAGAGGAGGAAGCCAAGATTGAGAGGAACGTGTGCCACGTGGCTGCAGCTGGCAGGACTGGGACTCTGAGTCAGGCTCTGCCTTCTGGGTTTGGGGTTTCTGGTGCTGCCTCGCACTGTGATCACTGCAGATTGTAGAAAGCAGGTTTGCAGAGCTCTAGGAGCAGGGCACTGAAGCACCACACACACAAAGGTGAACATCCTGCCTGGAGCTGTGGCCCACTCTTGTGGGAAGGTTGGAAGACTTCCCACCTGGGCCTGGTCAAGCCTCCACCAGCTCTCCAGGAGGAACCTCCATGTCAAATGCCTGTAAGGAGGGGTGGTGAGATCACACCAAAGGAATGACTGAGTTAGGAATCAGCTTCTGAGGCCAGTCCCCTCTTTCTGGGCACCCTCCACGAATCATGACTTGTTATGACACTTACCTAGTGTGACCAACCATCCTGTTTATTCCAGACTGAGGGGTTGCCAGGTTTCTATTTTAGATCTCAGACAAAATGGTCACTCTCCTGACCTCCCCTGCGTCCTGGTTGACACATTTTCCCTTCTGGGGTCACCTGCCTTTTCCCCTTTTACTTTAGAGATTGCTATTGAGAGTCTATGAACATGAGGGGCGCTGAACCCTCTGGCTTCCTCCAAGTCTGGTTATGAAAACTTTATACCCATTTCTAAGTCTATTACCCACAGGCTGGACTCAAGCACCCTCCTACAGGCCATTTACCCCATAGTTTCTGACCACCTACTATGTGCACAAAGTAGGGGATGCACAAGCATACCTGCAGGAGAAACAACTACCATTCTCCAAGAGATGGCAGGGCTAGAGGTGGGTGGGGGGCAATTTCTTGGAGATGACATGGGATTGTGGGGTGTCATTGACACATGCCAAAGCAAACATCTTGTGCAAATATGCAGCTGTGCAAAAGAGCATGTTCCAAGGCCAAGCAATCAGGGAGCATGGAGCAAGGCAGAATGTGGTGGGGAGGGCTGGGAGGTTCCCTGCAGGGGCAGGGAAGAACTGGTCTGTTACACTGTGGTGCTTTGCTTGGTAGACAGAACAGCTTTAGGAAATGAGGGGCACTTACTGGCCAAGATGGATTTGGCTTCTACCCAAACCAGCTAAAAAAAATTAGGTCTCCATTCTCCCCTCCAGCGAGCCTAGGGCAGTGATTCCCATCATTATGGTTAGGACCCGGAAATCGCCGCCCCACTCACAAAGCTATGTTGAAAGCTTGGTCCCCTATACCACAATGATCAGAGGTGGAACCTTCAGACAATGCCTGGGTTTTGAGGGCTCTGACCTCCTCAGTGAATTAACCCACTGATAGCTGGATGAACCACTAGGAAGTGGGATCAGTGACCTGGCAGAGTTCATCTTCTGCTTCCTGGATACCAGGAGCTGAGCAGCTTTCATCCACCATGCCCTCTGTCAAGATGGTCTGCCTCACCTAAGGCTGAAAGCAATGGAGCTGGCAGACCATGGACTGAATCCCCTGAAACGAGGAGCCCAAATAAATCTTCCCCCCTCCAAGTTTTCCCTGTCAGGTATTTTGGTTACACATCAGTGTAGCTGGAGGGAAGCCCACAGGGATGGCCTGGTCTTAGGCTGAGGTTCCTGTCTGTTCTAGGCCATGTCTACACATTACAATCACCTGGGCAGCACACAATACCCAGGCTGCACTCTGGGCCAAGCAACCAGAAGAGGTCAAGGTAAAATATCCTCATGTGGATACTTCTAAAAGCTCCTGAGGGGACCCAAATGTAGAGTCAGATGGTAGAGGGACACAGGGATGAGGTTGGGAGGAAGTGTTGCAGAAGTTCATTTCCCTCTTTCCCCATGTGCCACACAAAAGGTGGCGGAACAATGACCACCATACCTTGAGAAATATTTCCCACATTTGCAATATCCACAAGCCAAGGAAAGACCTAAAAGGGGAGTTCTGGAAATGAAACCTAGCTGGGATTTTGGAAGCCACTTTTGGCTTTACTCTGAGAACTCCAAGAGTAGCCCAAAGCCACTGCTTAGCAGAAAAAGTTGATCGAAAGGGAACCCAAGGAAATCTGTCAACGTCAAAAGCACCCGGACAATTCTGACCAGCCATAAGTAGGGTCATGCTTCCCCCTAGTGGCAAGTGCTGGTAACAGCGTCTACCTTTCACTTCAGAAGCTCCCCCAAATCCTCTCAATTGGGAAAACGTTCTAAAACAAAGAACTTGCTGTTTAAAGTATGAATAGTCTGCAACAAATGCTTGATCTGCACCTGTTGCCAGCAGGCCGCTTTGGTCCCTGCACACTTGTAATCCCCATACCCCAGCCAATTGCCTCCAGGAAAGTGTGGGAGGCAGGCTAGTGCAGATCTTGGGAAACATGGGACAGTCAGACAAGGAGCCAGCTTCTCTGGGACACCCAGTGTGGCCCTCAAAGTCACTAAAATTCAACCATTTACGCAGCAAGGATAGCAGGACATACCTCAGAGTGTTCATGAAAACTAATGGGGATGCAGGGGGAAAAATCTTTTCCTAACTTTCAGTAAGGATTATGCAGAAGTAAGCTGAAGTCAGTGGCAGTAAGGATCTGGGTTTTCCCTGAGAACAGGTGACACCCCCACCCCATCAGTCAGTAAAGGATTGTGCTTCTCTGCCAGGGTTCAAAGCCACAAGAGGAATTCCCCAGTGCATCTGCAGGATTTTCAACTTGCATTTGAGGTTTTCTCTGTACTGACATTGTTGCTTTGAATTGTGATCCTGATTTTCTTCCCCTGCTTTAGGTTTTTCCCTATTCTTGTTCAACATTTGCCCAAGCACTCCTGGGGATTTAAGCCAAGGCCTCATACATACTAGGCAAGCACTCCACTAAGCTACATCCCCAGTCTAAGTTATTTCCTGTCTCAACTTTCTTCTGCAATAAAGGAGGTTATAAATAACTTTATTTTTTGACTTGATGGGTATTGGTCTTCACACATGTATTTTTCAGTGCTGGGAATCAAACCCACAACCTCACACATGCTAGGCTGGTGTACTACCACTGAGCTCCATCCCACAGCTCCTTCTCACATGTATTTTGAGCTCACACTTTCAAATGTTGTCACCTTTGATTAAGACAAAAACCTTCGAAGAGACAGTGGTTCCAAATACACATGTAAGAATGACCTCAGAAACAAAAAGTGTTCTAATTCAGGTCCGGAATAGGCCCCAGGAATCTGTAATTTTTTAAAAAGTTCCCCAGCTGCTTTGGAGGCAGCCAACCCAGTCCCAGGCCATGGAACAGTGTTTAAGAAACTGTCCTGGAACCATAAAAAAGGTTTGTGAGTGATAATAATGTCAAATTCTTTTACAAAGTATTATTTTCTAAATAAAATAAATCTCAACTTTGTTCAGCCAATGTTTCAAAAACAAGGAGTGGAAATTCAAATCTGCAAATCAAATCCATTTACATTCAACAGGGAAAGTGGCTTTAGGGAAAAACCCAGCAGTGAAACCTATAAAATCAGGACTCTTGTACTTACTTGGTCATGAATCTGGCTCTTCTTAAAGTGGCCAGACCTGGAGCAAACATTCATGTAATAAGCGTGTTCCAAGTTCCTCCAGGTAACCCAACCTGTTTCAAACCACAGCAGGTAGTGTAACTGCCCCACCAGGTGGCAAAGGCTGCTTTTTGGAGTTTCTGGCAAGCTCCACCTAAGAACTCACCTCAACCCCATTAGAGGGCGCTCCTTCCCTAGCCTGGGACCCTTTCCTGCACTCAGAGATGTGGATGGAGGTGGCCACCAGCAGGCCAAGTACTTCTCATCAGGCACTGGACATGAATTGGGAAGGAGGGCAGTTCTGTGACAATAGCTCTCAGTACCCCTGAGTCACCAGATACAGACTACCATTCCCAGGCGGCAAAGACTGACACACCACCTCCACAACTTTTATTCCAAAGTAGGGAGAACCTGCTGTGAAGGTGTGGCATGAAGATTTCAGCGATCACTATAAGGGCAAGTGTGGAAACTGGTATCCACTACAAAAAGATGCCCTACCAGCCAACAGGGCTGGCAGGTGGGGAGTTTCTGTCTCCCAGAGTTCAAGTCCAAATGGCTCAGTTGCAACTTGCACACCTTCTTCCAAAGTGTACTGTCTGGCAGGATCCTCAGGTGCCCAGGAGACAAGAAGGCCAGGTCTACGCAGCCTAATAATCCATTTTATGGACCCCAAGAGCTCTGTGCTGAGAATGGTGAAGATTTCAAAATGCCTCCCCAAAGGCAGTTGAAGATGTCGCAGTCCCACTTTCCCTGCTTCAGGTCACTGATTTGCTCTGCAGGGCTGTCGATCCTTTTTAGAAGGGGCCAGAGAGACCTCCTTCCCGGAAATCTAGGGTCCCTGTTTAGCCCAGAGGGGTAGGGGTAACGGATATTCCTTCTGATCAGAAGTCTGAAGTACCCAGGAAATTCATGTTAAAGATCTGTGACAATTAAGAAAATTCACCAAAGGGGGAGTTATGCCACAAGATATGCCTGAAAAGACCAATATTGCTACTGAAATAGGTAAGGGAGGGAACAGAGCATACACAGCAGAAGGGAAACAAGACAATACAATTCAAGCTACAAGGAACAAACACAGGGTGTAAGGAGGATGATCAAAGGCGGAATTAATACTGACCAGGTTTCTAGTTCTGGGGAATTCTGAATGTTCTGTTGCTTTGCCATAAGGCTAAGCCTAAGGTTGGTAGGACACACAGAGCCTCTGACAGATGAGCAACTGTGCTAACCAGGTCTTTCTGCTACTTTCAAGATTAATCACATTAGATGAACTTCAAGACAGACTGGCTTTATAATAAATTTCACAATATTCCATGTATTGGTACAGCCTTAATCCAGGGCTGGGAAGAAGAGAAAGGTTCTGGTTCCTGAAAAGTATCACAAGGACTTACATATCAGGGACATTTCCAGGGTAACTTACCCTGGACAGGCAGGTGCTAATGTCTTTCAAAGAAGAGAAGAGAGCCAAAGAATTAAGAGATGTTAGAACTAGAAATGAGACTGTAACTGACAAATCACTAACCTTTGCTCTTTGCTACCTTCTAAGAGGCAAAGGTCCACCAAAGCCTGGGCATAGGTGCCCGGCTACAGTCTCTGAATTTTAAAAGAGCTGACCATTCTATTAATACTTGAAAAAAAATTGTGACTTGGGTCTTCAGTCTCCAGACTGAACACTCCCAGGAACACTGGCCTCATGTCAGGAAGGACAAATGCCCAGCAACCATAGTATGGAAAAGCTTACCCTTATCAGCAATAGCTTTAATGCCTCTGCTTCTCCTAGGTAGCTGCTTCCAGGAAAGGATGATGAGTGTTAGCAGTTAGTCATCTACATGTCATTCGTTTGGGGGAGGGTGGCCAAAAACAGGAGTATGTAAATTGATCCACTACGACAGGTGCAGGAAAAGGCCTCTTCCCTTTCCTTTCAGCATGTGCTCCAGCCTATCCATTAGGAATCACAAAGGCTGCTGATGACAAGGTGTGAATAGTGTGGACAGGCCTGCATGTTAGGCTCACTGCAGAAACCTTCTCTGGGTGCATACCCAGTCACGTAGACAAAGCCACCAAAGCCATCCCTTCCCTCCCCCAGTGAGAGTGAGGGTGAGATAAACAGAACTTTGTTCACTTACTAAGTACCATGCATCTTGGTGGCACTAGCTCCCCAAGATGTCACAGAAAACAGAGCAGTTTGATCACAATTACCCCCAAGTGGTCTTCACAGTTAAGGCAGGCATACATTTCAAAAGGTGGCTTCTAGGCCTTCCTCTCTCTCATGGGCACACATTCACACTCACAGTCGCACGGTGGGAACGCTGTCCAGCCACTGGGTATGGCTGGCTCATGTCAGGTACTGCACCACAAGGAACATGATCACACAGGTGAGCAGCATCCCGCCGATCATGAAGTACTTGTCCTGGAAAGCCCTCTTCTCAATGAGCCGCATCACCGTGTTAGATAAGCCCAGCATGTTGGCAATATCAAGAATCTTTTTCTGAGTCCCCTGCAGCAGATAAGAGAAAGAAAACAAAGACTGACCCACTGTGCAAATGATGGGTGGAGGTTATAAGTGCACGGGCTTTACCAATGGATTTTCTTAGTTCCTCCCAGAGTGTATAATAAAACATCCACCAAAAACAGATTCACTCTCCTATGGTCAATTGTTTTTGTTTTTGCCAGAGTCAAAGGAGTAGAAGTTATTCAAGTATGAATAAAAGCAGAACTCTTCCAGGGGCAAGAGGGGACCCCCACAGGGGTTACCCAGGTCAAATGGTTTTTGATCTAGGTACCAAAGCAATGTAAAGGAGAAAGAAATGTCTGTTCTACAAATGGTGATGAAACAACTGACTACATAACACATTGTCGTTTATGTTTCATACATATATTTCATACATATCATTTATTGTATATGTATAAAAAGTGAACCTGATTGACATTGTGATAAAAATTAATCCATTTGAGATGGATCACAGAATTAAACATAAAAGCTAAAACTACAATAAAGCTTCTAGAAAACAATAGGAGGATATCTAAAAACTGGAAACAATTCAAGTACCCATTACACAAACAGGATGGCTACACAAATGGGTTCTATCTGCACAGTGGAATACTGTTTGGCAATAAAAAGTATCTAGTTACCACCCATAACTGAACATGTGAACATGTAACAATGTGCACCAACCTCAAAAATATCAGAGGAAGGTGGCAAAAACAAAATAGTGGTACAAATGATTCTATGAATTCAGTAACAGGCAAAACTAAATGGTGGTGAAATATTAAAAAAAGTGGTTGCCTAGGGTAGATGGGTAGTTTGACTAAGAAGGGGCAAAGGGTTCCTTCAGGGATAATAAAAATGGTCTGTAACTTGATAAGAGTGCTGGGATGATGTTTTTGTCAAAATGCAATGAATCGTACAAATAAGCTCTGTATGCCTCATTACATAAATTATATTTCAATAAAAAATTTAAAACTCAAATTTATTTTTAGACCACATCAAAAAACTTTTCCTTGGCTCCCTACCTCCAATAATCCTTGATACCAGTCTGTTAACTTTGTAGAGTAGAATCCTTAGGAATTCTACTGAGTACAATATGTGGGTCAAAGTTCATATTTATGAGAGGGTTTGATGTGGGGAAAGATGGAAACACATCAGAGAGACACCAACACGAAGGTCAAAAGTCCCTTATATAAATGTTGCCACCAAAAGGGTATTTTATTCCTAAATCAATAACCAAAATCATCCAGCCTGCCATTCTTCCCTGCTTTCTAATTTTTAAGAACTTTAATTGTTTAAGAAGTAACAAGTATAAATGAATGCAGGGGCAGACCTCAAGTTATATATACACAAGTCACTCACGGTACTTGGATGGATGGATATAACTTACCACATCCATTCTTCCTTTTTCTTCTTCCTGTTATTAGGGATTAAACCCAGGTGTGCTCTACTCCTGAGCTACATCCCCAGTCCTTTTTATTTTTTGAGATAACGTCTAAGTTGCAGAGGCTGCCCTTGAACTCACAATTTTCCTGCCTCAGCCTCCAATACTAGCAGATGGGATTACAGGTATGTGCCATTGTGGCTCCCACATTTCCTTTTTTTGGTACTAGGGTTAACCCAGGGATGCTTAACCACTAACTCATATCTCCAGTATTTTTATTTTTTATATTGAGACAGGGTCTCACTAAGTTGCCTAGGGCCTAAGTTGCTAAGGCTGGCTTTGAACTTGTGATGCTCCTGCCTCAGCTTCTTGAGTTGCTGGGATTAAAGGCGTGCACTATCTACTTTTTTTTTTGTTTTTTTTTTTTGTACTGGGGATTGAACCCAGGGGCACTCCACCACTGAGCCACATCCCCAGCCCTATTTTGTATTTTATTTAGAGACAGGGTCTCACTAAGTTGCTTAGCGCCTCGCTAAATTGCTGAGGCTGGCTCTGAACTCACGATCCTCCTGCCTCAGCCTCCCAAGCCGCTGGGATTACAGGCGTGCGCCACCGAGCCCAGCCATCTATTTTCTTAAAATGAACACACATTCATAAGCAAGTGAGAGAAGAGGCCAGGGAACAGGAGTAGGAGACATCACTGACAGAACTTCAGTACCGACATTCTGCCCACACAAGGATGAACCAGTTTTGTGAAGAGATCTCCAGGGCTGGGGTGAGGCTCAGTGCAGAGCACTTGCCTAGTGTGTGTAAGGCCCAGGGTTCCATCCCAGCACAACAAAATATTTTAAAAAATTAAGAAAAGACAGAGGGAGAACATGTACAGACTCAAGTTAAACTTGTTTGCTGTCAGAGAAGACATGAGGGTGACAGTGAAAATGAGCTTCTTGCTGGAGCCTGCTGAGCTCTCAAAGTGCAGACTGATCAATGTGAGGTTCAAGAATCAAATTTCTAAACACCTAACTGTAACTTTTGAAAAAAATAAAACTATTTTCAAATTTGAACTGACCTAAATCATTAAGGTGCTTCAGCCCAGTTCCTTCATGCTCTTTCCAGTATTCCTTTCAAATGATTTAGGCAAAAAATTCCCTGACAAGGGCAGGTAGAGGGAATCAAGAGGCAAAAGACAGGTAGCAGACTAGGTGTGCACAGCAAAGTGAGCTAGAAACTTTGAGGTGCAACCTCCTACACCTAGACAGGTTCCCCAGCACTTTATCACTGCAGGTGGCAGAAGGTAGGTAGGCTCCTCAGTGCCACCAGACTTCAAGGAAGCTAACCTTTGCTTTAACAATAAGCTCTACCCCCCACTGACTCTTCCATTAGTGTGATATGAGTCTTGTCCTAAAAGGGCTCTACTCTTCAGCTGAGGTATGGAAAAGAGAGCAGCAGTTCTTCACAGAAAGGGTAGGCTCATCAACAAGTACCAGGTTAAATTAGTGCAGGGGGCTATTCTGAAAGGCAAGCATCTGCCCAGGTCATCTGAATCACTGCAACTGTCAGCAGGGGGGCGAGTGTCTCTGGCTTGCTTGACCCTCTCCCTGGTAAGCATGGAAGGAGCTGTTCAGAAATGTGTGGAGTCCTGCAGAGCTGACAGGCTCCATGTGGTCCAGCAAAAACTAAGATAAAGCTCTCACTTTTGAGTGACAGTTTTTCACAGCTCAGTAGTGGCTAGGAGTTCTTTATTACAGGGACCATACCCTGATAACAGGCAGAACACACCCCATCAGCCATTGGGGCTGACACAGGAAAAGGGCTGAGACTGAAACATCGCAACTAACATCAGAGTCTGTGTCATGTTCCTGTAAACCACCCCCAGGGGGATGGAATCTCGGTGCCAATAGGACAGGACTTCTAGGAATTCTTACAGCTAAGGAGAGAAGGAAGAGACACTGAGGAGCCTCACTATGTTCTCTAGAAGCTTAGAAGTGATCTACTACAGTTTTAGACAACCCAAAGATCCACCATGGGAATTCAGGACTGAAGTAAGGCAGTGCAGTTGAGGTCCTAAGGGAAAATCAGCTTAGGATGCAGCTGCACCTTCATTCCCACAAGAGCACAGCAGATTCTATAACAGATCTTCTCAGCCTATTACTGGTCCCCTTGTAGTAGCAGTCAATTCCACGCAGGTTCAGTAGATGGGGAAAGACCTGGATGCCAAGAGAGGTCACTTTATGGCTCAGGAATCTGATTACTATGGGGCTTATAATAATTCAACTCCAAAAGGAAGAATCAAAAACTCAAGGAAAACCCTTGCTGTTACAATATCACTATTTGGGGACACAAAATCAAATGTAAACAGAGTTTCAAACTGTTGGATGAGGCCAAAACAAAAGGCCTTCTCCCTGTTCTTCAGTAGGGACCCCACCTTCAAGGTCAGTCTCTGGGCCCTCAGTCCCTCCAGAATACTGTGCCCGCCTCCAATGAGGTCATCCATGCCGTGGTGAATGTTGTGGAGGGAGGAGTTAAACTGCAGTGATTCATCCATTGGTATGGTGGTGTCAGAGTCCTGTGAAAGAAATGCAGGCACTTGATTAACTATGCTTGCGAGTCAGCTCCAGGGATCCCACTGTTTCTGACTGTTCTGCCTTGCAGTCAAGGCCAAGCCAGGACAGTCAGAGGGAAAGATGCAAGAATCAGAGAATCCAGCAGGGAAGAAAAAGCAAAGTAAAGTGTGGGAGGCCTCTGTTTACTTAGAAGAGCAAGCTTGCTTCCTCAGAACTGTCACTCTTCTGCTACTCAAGTATCATTGATTTTGGCCTCTGTATCATTTCTTCACTTAGAAAAAACTTCCTTCAAGATCTTATAAAAGTTTCTCGTAAAAGCTTTATCTGACCACCAAGAAAGCTTTCCAAATGTTCCCTGACTTGGCTTCCTTTTAATGCAATATTAAATGTTTGCTCTTGTCCTTTAGCTATTTTATCTCTAGCTTATCCCTAAGATTAGACTGAGACTAAGGATCAAAGAACCTCTGCTTTCTATTGAAGGCCTAATGGGGTTCAGGATGGGAATATAGTCCCAAGGAGACAAGAAAAGTGCTAAAAAAATGAAAGGGGGGAAAACAAAAGAATACAGGTTGAGTATTCCTTACCCAAAATGGTTGGGCCCAGAAGTGTCTCATATTTCTGGTTTTTCAGATTTTGGAATATTAGCATAGATTTTGCCAGATGAGTAGCCGTAATCCAAAATTTAAATCCAAAATGCTTCTTTAGGTTTTGCAGCATTTCAGATTTTGGATTTTCAGATTAAGGATGCTCAGCCTTATTGATCAAGAGCTTTCTACTTTACAGGCTCATTACTGTAAACTCCCTATATCCTCACTCTATGCATTAATTACTCTAATTATCCTCATTTTGCAGATGAAGAAACAAACTGTAGAGAAATGGAATAACTTGTCCAAGATCACATAGCTGATAAGAAGTCCAGCAGGACAGGAATCGTGGTACTATATTCAGGGCCTGCTCTCTTAACCATACCAAAAAGAGACCAGGATCAATCCTCATGGCTCTCATTTCACCCTCAAAGTGGACTGTGGACAGAAGCAAGTCATCACCAATGGTGACAATGTTCTCTTCTCCGTCCTGCCTTCTGACAAGCAAAAACTCCTGCCAAGCAATGCTGTTTTGACTACCTACACCCCAGTTCCTGCTGGTACAGAGATTAACTCTTCTTTTCTCTGCTGCACAAGTTCAGAACCATCTTTCCCATGCAAATTTTCAATCACCCCTACTAACACAGGAGTATCGCATCACAGCCAGAGAAATCATTTTATTTATTTTCTCATACTTAGCTCTCAGCACCTTAGTGTTCTGCATAGAGCTAATGCTCAGTGAGTCAAAGGACTCCTATGTTTGGGAAAAAAAAAAAAATCAATGAGCCAGGCACATGCCTATAATCCCACTGGCTTGGGAGGCTGAGGTAAGGAGGATTGCAAGTTTGAGGACAGCCTCAACAACTTAGTAAGACCCTGCCTTAAAATTAAAAAAATAAACAAAGGACTAGGGATATAGTTCAGTGGCAAAGCACACTTGGGTTCAATCCCCAGTGCTCCCCCACAAAATCACTCTCTTCATTTATTTGATAAGAATTCATTGAATGCCTTTTATGTGCAAATCCTTCTTACCTTCCTACCAGAAAAAGATATCACTGATAGGTCATTATCTCCCAGGAAAATGTATTACAGCTCTAGATGGCAATATGACCAGGAAGAAGTCTCATTTGGCAAGTCAATGTTTACTAAGGGCCTACTGTATGCACAGTCACACCAGGCTGGTAAGTAACAAAATAATCCTGAGAGATATCCCTGGCCTAAAATATACCTGATACAATATCATAACTATCAAAATCCCACACAACATCATTTAGTGTGTCTTTATAGAGCATTACATTTTTGAACTGTTGGTCATTCTGACCTGACAGCTTATTCTGGAGAAATAAAACTGTGGAGGCACATTCTGACGCACTGGGGGAAATTTACTGCAATGCATGGATGGAGCAATAAGAGTTAAACATCTGCAAAGTGGGAAATGATGTGAATTCCAGTAACAGGCTTAGAAAGCTGACACCACTTTAGAAAATACACCCCTCTAATAAGGAACAAAATATAAAACCCAGACCATCTCATTTGGTGGAACACGTTATGCAGGATACAGAAAAGGCCGGTATGTTCTGCAACCATGTGCAGGAACTGATCCCATTGAGATTAAAGGCAGGGACAATGGTGTCTAAGAAATGAAATATGCAAACCATTAGGCCATTTTCAGATTCGACCCAAGCATCCATCCAGCACTAAATATCTGTTAACAAATTCCTCTAAACTGCTGTTCAGACTACAGGCAAAAACATTTTAATGTATCTGACACTGGAACCACACACATACACAGCATAATGGCAACTGCCTGGAGGCAGCTTTGAAATGCTGCCTTCTCTACTAGTGGTCTAAGTTCTAATCATCTGTCTCTATCTGATGACAAAAACATTTCGACCATGTGAACTTTCACCTCTGTGCATTGGATAACTGAACCAGGTAATTTTCACCTCTGCCCATCCCTCAATTTAACTGCTTCCTCTTCAGGTTTTTGATTGGAAAAAAGAAATTCCAATCTAGATTTAGTCTCAGTGGCAATGCACAAAGTCACCTGTCATTTCCAGTTGGTCTCCTCCTTGTCAGTCTGTTTCAGATAACCCCTTAAGAAGATGAAGCTCAGTGACCTGAGTTCAGCCCCAACAATCTGTCAAGTGTCTGCCGACCCCCTTGGTGCCTGGCTTACGTTAGTGGTGAAGGTCCGAGACAGAAGCTCCTCTCGCTGTCTCTCCTGCTCCTCCCTGGCATAGCGCCGATGCTGGAAGTTTCTGAGAGCAGTCTGCAGGTGCTGGACATCATACTTTAACTGGTCAACTCGACTGGAATTGATGGAGAGAGAGATTAAATTCCAAGAACCCAGTGTGGGACAATTTGAAGCAGCAAGGTCTTGTATTCAGGACAGAGGGCATTTCCTTACTTTCCCCTATACTACCCCCTGAAATCTGATGTGGATCAATGATGTTGAAAGTAGAGGCCTGAGGTTAAATGGATACTCACACACAAGATTTCAGCAGCTTTACTTAAATATCTGCTGGTTTCTGATTCTGGATGCATGGTAGGGAACAGGTGACAGGAAGCAGGTTTGATGATCCCTTCCTGACCTTTTATGGATTATATCACTCTCCTAGAAGAAGCCCAAGGGCATCTTTGAGGCAGAGCATCAGTGAAGTTTCATAAAACTTTTAGGAGAAGTAGGGGCTAGGTGGAGGCGCTGAGGGTGGTTTCATATTAATTTCATGGTGGAGTATCACACATTAGATCAGTACTTTATTATAAACAAGACTGATTGAAGTAAGAGCATGATTTCATTTCAAACAAGGACCCAGGAGGAACCAAAGAGCAGAGCCAAACTCCCTGGCAGCATTAGGTTTCAAGTGGTCAGGGTTCCGGTCAGAAAAACAGAAGTGGAGGCAAAATTCCAAAACACCACCAAGGAGGTACTGTATCTCAGACTTCTGGCAACAGACTTCACAGGCTTTGATTGTGAGGGGATAACACTCAAAATTGTGACCTGTAGGGGAATTTATCTTTGCATTGTCTTAGTTTTTCAATATGTACATGGATTTTCAGAAGAGTCTATCACCTCCCTAGGAGGAAGGCCTTCCCTGATGGCCTAGGGTTCAGGGCTGTGTCTGAGGTCAGCACTTACAGTTTGGCATTCTGTCTTTTGTTAGGGGGTTCCTTGCTGGACAAAATCTCCAGACGTTCTAGATGGCAGAATATCTGGTCTATACTTGCTTGGATTTCATTTTCTACTACTGCACAAAAGAGAAAAAAAGAATAATTGCTGGAAAAAAGACAGCGAACTTAAATTAGAATGATAAATCAACATATTTCCCCCATATCCAATAAACTAAAAAATAATGCATTTCAAAAGGAGAAAAATGTATACACAAATAATGGAATAAAAACCAAGATATACAAACAATGTTTCAAACACACACATGCACGCACACACACACACATGCCATAACAACGTTTTAAAATCTAAAGGTACATCTATAGATGCTACTTTAAGAAAATAAAACATTAAAAGGTTGTTCAAATACATTTCTTATATAGGTCTCTTTTCCTGTGAGATTGGTCTCAGATATAAAAATACCTAGTAAAAAAGAATGCCAATTGAATTCACTACAGTAATAAAGTTTAAAAAAGGCACAAAGGAAAGAGAAGATTAGTATGGAAACATAAAAGAAGAATTCCCTTAAGGCTTTCTGTAAGCATGGGTGGGCTGAGCTATACTGGAGTCCCCAAAATAGATCAAGTATCAATAGGAAAGGTCTAGGAAAGAATCCAGAGGTAAAAAGATATGAAAAAATAGAGTAATTTTCCTTATCCCTTTTGATAAGACAGTCAAAATGACCTCTTTTCCATTTCTAATCATGTAACAATGAGATTGCTGGGAAGGCAAACAAAGTCTAGTAGACAGAAACTGAACTGTGCACAAAAGAAAGCGTCCAGGCTCCCTGCCCCACCAAGAAGTGACATCAGTGGCACTGCCCCTTCCGAGGCATTTGCGCCTGCAGCAAACACAAATGGTTTAGATTAGGATGCTTTGGGGCACAGAGCCTAGAGAAGAGATGCTTGAAGCTGTGGACAAAGATGAGGGAACCGAGAAAGGGTATGGCGAGAGCCAGGCAGTGAGGTGACAGGGGCTTCTGCAGAAGTATCTGCATATCAACCCAGAAAAAGGGCCCTTTCTTAGAACAGAATGAAGCCAAATAACGAAACCCAGCAAGTTTCTCAGAGGAAACCACAGTGTGGGAACTAAACTAATTAATATTGCTATTCATTTCTGAATAATCCTCCTAAAAAGCCAGAGTTCTCAGCTTAGAAGAAATGCTCAATTCCAGTTAAACATCTCTGAATTTTTATGGAGTACATTCCTCTAAGGACTAGGTAATTAGATTAAGACAGATGGGGGTAAAGAACTTCCATTCCCATAGGGCCATGTCAGGTTGAGTGGAGGGGTAATGGGGGATAAGACTTGTGGGATTCCAAAGGGCACAATCAAGGAAATCAGTGACTTTGCCATAGGGTTTTTCTGTCCACCCTAACAACAAAATTCATTCCACACTGAATCATTAAGCCCTGAGGCAGAATGCAGTCAGGAAACCCAGCCCATTAGCACCCGTGTCATCAGAGAAAGGACTCTGGTCTCCGTAGTTAATTACTCACAGTGCAGAGACTGCTTGTCTGCCGTCTCCAGGCGTCCCATGTGAGACTGGATCTCGTGGACCTGCCTATCAAAGGAAGAGGGAGGAAATGAGTGAGACAGGAATAATCAACAGCACTTCAGTGAGGAAAGACAATTTTTTCTGATGCCAACATGTAACTGATTTAAACTGACAGCGCTGCTGAACTGAAAAATTTGTATGTGGTGCTTTGGGCCACATGTTTTGGCACAGTTTCTAACAGTCAAACGCTAATATTAATAATACTGATAGGCATTTAGTGAGTGCTTACTGTATTGAAGACACTGGTAAGCGAACAGCCCTGTGAAGAAAGTACTATCATTGTCCTCATTTTATAAATAAGACAACTGAAGCGAGAAAGGTTATGTAACTTGTCCGAGGTCACACAGCAAGTGATAAACCTCAACTGAGATCCAACCAATCCCACTATCTGCTCTATGACCCAATGTGCTGAGCGCTGGTCTGTACTAGCAAGAGTCAAAGGGCAAGGGAGATGGAATCCTTGTCCTTGAGAAACAATGTAATTAGGAATGACAGGCCAGATAGACAAGAAAAAGCTCTGAGAAGATTAACAAGAAAACCAACACACATGAATGTAAACAAATAGAAAGTTAAGGAGCTTTGCACAGTGGTGTGAAGCAAAAGCAAATAGACGGGCTGGGGCCGAAAACGTGTAAGCTGGAAACTTTTGTGGATGGAGGAGTTCTGAGCAGCACTTTAAAGAAAGAAGATAGGCTTTAGCGAAGGAGTACATTAAGAAAATGATATGCCAAAATGCAGACAAGGCATGCTCTGTGGATTACTAGCAGGGTGGCCTGCTTGAAGGAGAGTTCGTCTGAAAGGAGAGGAGGATGAGAAAATTATTCAGAGGAAGGCCTGAAAGATAGGATCTCCTGTTTAGTAAACATCATTCCCTGGCAATAGGAAAGGATTGCCATCTGATCTGGAAATGTGACAGGATCCCAGATATCAGGCACTAGAGCACTCTCTGGAGGCTTTCCCGGACTGGGCCAAGGTCACCCTCAGAACCCTTTCTAGTAGTTCCCTATCATCAGTCCCTGGAATATTACTTATGCTAGCCCTGAGAGCCAACTCCTGGCACTTACAGTCTCTTCAGATTATAGAGCCCAAGCAAAAAGGGCCTCATCCCCAGGTTGAAGGGAAAGGTCACTAATGTTCCTTCATGGTGAGCACCACTGACTGTGACCCCAAATTTACCAATGCCAGCCAGCCAGGAGCTCAAATTTGGTTTCAGCTTGCCTCCAGTTTTTCTGGGGTCTCCTTGCAGCTGTAAATATGACCCAGGACACCAGAAGCTAGGCCACCTGTCTACTTCCTGAGTCCTCCTAGGCAAGATTGTGACCCTGAGAAGCAGTTAGAAATCACTACTAGAGTCTGCAACCAGAGAGCTGCTTCAGTAAGGTAAGTCCAGGATATTTGAGAATGGGGGGATGTGGAGCTATGGAGGCTGATGTAGAAATGCAGTTTGAGGTAACTACCATGTGGAACATCTGGATCAGGGTACCCAAGGGAATGGCTACAGAGGACTGAATGGTAACAGTGACTGACAGCAGAATTAGGACTTTACTGAAGGCCTGGATATAGGCAGTGAGGTAAATTTTCAATGGTGACTTAATAAAGCAAATCAGAAAGCTGGCAGCATTATCAGCAGGAACAGGAACATAAAAATACAAAAACCTGGGGAGGGGGGGCAAAGACCAGTCAAGATGACTCTGAAGACATACGGAGGGACAACCTATTGCACCTGCTATTAAGACTTATTACGAAGCCATAATAATTAAAATATGCTAGCAATGCAGGGACAGAAGGACAAAGACAGACAAACCCTTACCTTGACCTAAAGGTTCCACATATTTGGGAAGTTGGTGACATAAATCAGTTGGAAAATAATGGACTAAAATACATGCTGACAACTCAATTTGTTATCCATATGGAAAAAAGACACTTTATGAAATACCCACACAAAACTCAAGGTGGCTTGACACCTAAATATAAAAGGCAATGCTTTCAAACTTTCTAAAGAAAATACAGGCATACGTAAATGCCCTCAGGTTAAAGACAAAACCCCCCCAAAAAAAACCACAAAGGAAAAGACTAGAAATTTTGACATTAAAACAAAACAAAACAACTTCTTTACACCAAAAGCACCATTAAAAAAACAATTTAAAGGCCAGGAATGGTGGCGCACATCTATAATCCCAGTAGCTCAGGAGGCTAAGGCAAGAGGATCGAAAGTTCAAGGTCAGCCTCAGCAATTCATTGAGGCTCTATGCAACTTAGTAAGACCCTGTTACAAAATTTAAAAATAAATAAAATGGTTAAAAAGGACTGGGGATGTGGCTCAGTGGTTAAGTGCCCCTGGTCAATCTCTAGTAATAAAATAAAATAAAATAAAATAAAATAAAATAAAATAAAATAAAATAAAATAAGGCAGATTCGAGGATGGCTGCAGCAGATAACAAAGGACAAATGTCCAAAATACATAAAGAACTGCTCCCAAAAATAATTTTTTAAAGGACAAAGGACAAATGACAGAAAAGGAAGCCCAAATGGCCAATAACTGTATAAAGATATGCTCAACATTACTAGTAACTCAGGAAAACATGTCAAAAACAATGCTCCCCTCAGACTGACAGTTTAAAATGTGAGAACACACTGACATGGATGTGGGGAAAAAGGAACACTCAAACATGGGTGGTAGGATTATGAACTGGTAGAACGCTTTAATGGCTTTCTGACAATATCAAGCAGAATCAATAGACATT
Source organism: Glaucomys volans (assembly GCA_020662805.1). NCBI lineage: Eukaryota > Metazoa > Chordata > Mammalia > Rodentia > Sciuridae > Glaucomys > Glaucomys volans. The sequence goes on from JAJEJO010001726.1 coordinate 237,391, forward strand.
TGTATGATCCCACATTCCACTTCTAGCAATATGTCCTAGAGAGATCTGGCATACACTGAGGAGACGTTTGCAACAAAGGTGTTCATCCAGAGGCCCATAACCCATCATCCATAATTCTAAAATCCAAAATGTTCTGAAAAAACAAATTTTTTATAAGTCTGTAGCAAATAAACTCAGTGTGAAAAATGACCAGACATGAATCTATGGTCTTTATTTATTCCACAAAGTGTGAAATTGTACTGCAGTTTTTCATGTATCCTGTGGTGCTCTGAAGTTTGGGATGTTACATATCATAGGGTACATGTACCATATTTCTTTCCTAAAAGCTGCAAGAAACTTGAATTCCGAAGTTGTTTGTTCTTTTTCTTTTCTTTTTTTTTTGGGGGGGGGGTGCTGGGGATTGAACCCAGCACCTTGTGCATGTGAGGCAGGCACTCCACCAACTGAGCAATATCCCCAGTCCCCCAAAGTGGTTCGTTCTTAAGGGTTTCAGATAAAAGACTGTGGACTTTTATGACAAAGAAAAAAAAAAAGACTGGTGACAATCCATGTGTTCATCAAAAAGGAAATTAGTAATTCAGTTTAATTAAACTATACAAGCAGTTTAAATAGAAGAGTTAGATCTATGCATATTAACACGGACAAGTCTTTAAGATAAGACAATATTAAACCCCAGAACATCAGGATCTTTTTACGTAAATTAAAAAACACATCAAACAGTAACATATATTGCTTGTGGATACAAATATAGGAAGAAGTATACTATAATGGATAAGAGGGTGGCTATCGTTAGGGCTGAGGAACAAGAACAGGTGTGGCACTTTTAATTTAACTTTTCTCTCTAAATCAATAATGTGAAGCACTTTTTTTTAAAAAACAGGCATTTTTTTAAAAAAGGCATTTTTCTAAATGCCATTAAAAAAAAGAAAATGGTTTTAAGACAAACTCAAGGACAAATAACAGCATTTGAAAACATATTTTAGAATCAAACAGGAATTACTTCTAGAAAAAACATACACCAGAAATTGAATTTGCAAGAAAAATCTCACACTTGAAAAACCTCAAACCTATGTGGGTAAGACAAAAGGCAACTAACACAATTGACATTTCCCTGTAGAATCTCTAGCTGGACATATATTGTCACCAAAGCATAGGTATTAATGAGTCCTGACATATGGGTCATGTTATTCTCTATTTTTATGTCTAAAATATTTCATAAATAGAATAAATATAATAGGTTTTTTCAGATGTTAAAAGTCAATGGTTAATGAGGTTCATTAATTTACTCATTCACACGTTAAATAAGTGAGATATGCCATCACAATGGTCCATGGGCAATCAGGAAATGAAACCACAGATATGTCTACAGTGAATCACACACTGAGAAGGCTACAGCAAATTTAAATTTATTTCAAGAGGCAATAGTAGTTTCTAATATCTTATAAATAGGGCTTGACGACACTACAGATTGAGAGATTCATGGTGGGCTAAACAGTGGTATCCAGGGATACTAAGGAAGATACCGAGTGTTCATCAAAAAGTTACCTTTAGTTTTTTTGTTCAATTTTTTAAAAAAATCAAATTATGATTATGAAGTTCACATATGACTGTGCTATATCTAGTGGTTAGGACATTCTATGACAAAACAAATACTAACATTTTCATTTAGGCTAAAATAGTATGATGAAAATGTGTCAAGGAAGAAAAATATTTTGCTTTTAATAAGTATACAAATACAGCCCTTTAGGGCTAGGATCGCCATCTTCCAGTGATTCGCCAAAATGACGAACACAAAGGGAAAAAGGAGAGGAACCTGATATATGTTCTCTAGGCCTTTTAGAAAACATGTTGTTCCTTTGGCCACATATATGCGAATCTACAAGAAGGGTGATATTGTAGACATTAAGGGGATGGGTACTGTTCAAAAAGGAATGCCCCACAAATGTTATCATGGCAAAACTGGGAAAGTCTACAATGTTACCTAGCATGCTGTTGGCATTGTTGTGAATAAGCAAGTTAAGGGCAAGATTCTTGCCAAGAGAATTAATGTGCGTATTGAGCATATTAAGCACTCTAAGAGACGAGACAGCTTCCTGAAACGTGTGAAGGAAAAAGATCAGAAAAAGAAGGAAGCCAAAGAGAAAGGTACCTGGGTTTAACTGAAACGCCAGCCTGCTCCACCCAGAGAAGCACATTTTGTGAGAACAAATGGAAAGGAACCTGAGCTGCTGGAACCTATTCCCTATGAATTCATGGCATAATAAATTTTAAAAAAAGTATACAAATACAGACTGGCATTCAATTCTGGGAGCCACCTGTTAAACATTTTCCCCAATGGGCAATGAAGAGGATGACTAGGGAAGATTTCAGAAGTCAAAGGAATGGTCCAAAGAGTTCATGGTACCAAGTCTCTGGGAAAAAAAAGACAGGGAAGAAAAAAAAAAAAAAAAACCCCACACACATACTAAAATGGGATAGATGGTGCTCTTCAAATATTTATAGTTGACATAAAGGAAGAGAAATGGGCTTGCTTCCTGCTGCTGCTGCTTCAGAGAGACCCAGAACCAAAAGGTACATGTCTTAAGATAATAGATTTTTAGCTTGACAGGAAAAAAAAACAAACCAAGAACACTTATGAACTGTCTCTTCAAGAAAAGGGTCACTTTTTTGTTGTTGTTGCTTTTTTTTTTTTTTTTTTTTTTTGGTACCAGGCATTGAACCCGGGAGCACTTAATCACTAAATCACATCCCCAGCCCTTTTTATTTTTTATTTTGAGACTGGTCTCATGAGTTGCTGGCTTTGAACTTGCAATCCTCCTTTACCCAGTGGGTCACTTCCTATTTAAACACAGATTACATGAACTGTCTTATAAAGATCTTCCAGACCAAAGTCAGAGTTGGAGTGGAAAATTCTGCTAATCCCTTTCAAGTCTTAGATTCTATAGGACCTGAGAGTGTAGATATGAGAAAAAAAATAAGTTTTAGCCCTGGGGTCCATCCATCATGGGCTTGGATGATACTAACCACCAAGCAAAGAGCTAGAAGGAAGTAAGCAAGGGGCAGTGTTGCTGCTAAAAAAAATAAAAATAATAATAATTAAAAAAAGGTTTACAAAGGATGCAGGAAGGGTTTTAAATGAAACCAGTCTTCCACAAAACTACCCGCCCACTTCCATTACACACAGTCACTCAGCATGCACGCTAACTCCCACCAGCAGGAAACAGGGTTTGGGAGTTAAAGGACCTGGGTTAAAGGTCTGGTTCCACTATGTACAAGCTCAGGGACACGAAGTCATTTAACTCTTTGGTGCCTCAGTCTCAACTGTAAAATGGGGTACTAATAGTAACGATTATTTAAAGGATTATAGAACCTAATGCAATATGAAAATGCTATACAACATATACAGGCTTGCATATGTTTTTGTTTTTGTTTGTTTGTTTTACTTTACTAAAGTAGTGGGAACCACCAAGCCATTTTTAACTTCACAACTGTCTTTACATTTAGCCTTTCTCTCATGAGAATGCAAAATTAAAAAGGAAAAAAATGGTCTTGAGATATGTAATAATTCTTAAACCCAGGTGCTCATCAAAATCACTTGGAAAACTTATTTGTTCAGAGCTTCTTGTGCCTCAGACCTACTGAATTGGAATCTCTAAAGATAAAAGATGATCCTGGACTACACAGGGGACAAACATGGTCACTGTTAAAACCACTAAAAAATAGAAGGTTGGCCATTAGCTGCCCTACATAAAGTTAGTCTTAATAAAATATGATTTATGTGTACAATATTTATTGTTTGTCAACCTCTTTTTTCTATTCATTCATTGTTCAGGTAGTTCGGAAGTTTTCAAGATAAACTGCTGATTTAATTCAAATGTACTTTATGTACTTTCATGCACATGGCAAGAGATAAATCACAAATGGGGTTCAAAGTTCCAGTAAAATTAATATGTGAAGTTAGAATTGTGTCAATTCAGCAACTAGCAGATTAACTTCAAGGCACTGTTAAGACCACTGAACCTTGCTACTGTACAAGATCTGTCCTTTCTTAGTAACATGAATGTAATTTTGTTTCATTCCTTTTTTTTTTTTTTTTGGTGGTGGTGGTGGTGTTGGAGATTCAGCCCAGGGGAGCTTTGCCACTGAGCTATATCCTGGCCTAGAACCTGCAATCCTCCTGCCTCAGCCTCCCGGCTGGAATCACAGGCATGTACCTCTCAACCCAGTGTTTTATTCATTTTCTAAATAACTCACAGGCTAATTTTTTAAAGTTCCTTCCTACAATTTTTATGTAAGAATAGGGTTTCCTGGTGTAATGCAAATCCTGTCATTACAAAGTAGTTTCTGTATTTTCACCCACCCAAATCAAACATTTTATTGCCAAAGTAAAGAACAAGAAACTCATAAACTTGGAAAATGAAGGGGTAGCCAGGCACAGTGGTGTACTCATGTAATCTCAGCTATTTGGGAAGCCGAGGCCAGTCTGGGCAACTTAGTGAGAACTTGTCTCAAAATTAAAAAAAAAAAAAAAAAAAAAGGATTGATGGTTCAGTGATAAGAATACCCAAGTCCAATTCCCAGTTTGAAAAGAGAGGGTAAGTGAGAGAGCATGTACAGGAAGCCCTAAGGGTAATCATCATCCTCTTATTCCTAATGCTCCAAAGCTTGTGAATTCACTAGGGAGGCTGCCTCTCTAGTGAATTTTACTTCATTTCCAGGCCTGGAAAATGTGATTTTAAGTGTTTCATTATGTCAAAATGACAGTATAAATCTGAAAATTCCTAAAGTAGGACAGGTATAGGTATGGATCTCAAAAAATTGAAAATGGACTAAAATAGATACTTTAACATTGATAATAGCATCATTCTCAATAGCCAAAAGGTGGAACTAACCCAAGTGTCCACCAATGAATGAACAGACAAAAATCTTGAACATATAATGGAATATTATTCAGTCATAAAAAGGAATGAAATTCTGATACATGCTACAATATTGAACCTTGAAAACCATGCTAACAGAAATGTCAGACCCTCCCCCACAAAAAGACAAAATTTGCATGATTTCATTTCAGAGACAGAAAATAGAAACAAAGTTACTTGAGGCTATGGATGGGAGGAATAAGGAGTTACAGCTTGGTAGGTCCTGAATTTCTGTTTAGGTTGATGAAAAAGCTCTGGAAATGAATAGTGGTGGAATAAATTGTAAATGTACTTAATGTCACAGAATCATTCTTAAAAACAGATAACATGGCAAATTTTATGTTATATACATTTTACAATAAAAACTAAAAAAAAAATCATTTAAAAATTGGATAGGCATGGCCCCACGTCACCATACCCAACTAATTCCAAAAACGCAGGACAATATGAATAAAGGACCTACCAAGAATTTTTAGTTATGAGAAGCTAAGTCAATTATATTTCCTTAAAGGTAACCTGTAATCAGATTGACAAAAACTGTGAAAGCTACCTGTATGGCAATTGCTTTGTTACAAAACGTGGTATTTAGTAGGTATCAAAATCAAAATAAGAAAGAACTTTTCGTTAAGTCCCTTGACTTCGCCTTCACGGTTTAGTGAACTTCAAGGGGCAAGGAGCCGCGTCTGCTCCTTGTCTCCCCCGAGCTCTACCAACCCGGAGCACCGAGTTGCCAGGTGCAACCTGCAAGTGCTGCTATCCCTTCGCCCAGTCTACTCAGCGGGCAGTCACGGCTTGCAGGCCCCAGGAGCCCTCCGGCCCAATGTCTCCGTAGCCCCAGGTTGAGCGGGCATCCCGCCAGGGGTTGAGAACTTTCGAGCGTTCCCGGCGAAAGGGCTCGGCCTGTACCAGGCCCGAGACCCCAGCCCCAGGGGCTGGCCTCGCCTCGCCTAGCCTCTGCCCGCTCCCCGACGCTGCCCTCACTTGTGCGTTTGTTGGTACAGCGGCTCCATGTCGCCGGCCCCGCCGGCCCGGGCTCTGGCTTCCTCGGAACACGTCCTCACAGGTCCACTTCCGGCTTCCGGCTTCCTACTTCCGGTATCAGGACCCCGCTCCCCTCCACCCGCTGCCTGGCTAGGGCGCCCGCGATCGCGCCTTACTGGCTGAGGTTGTGAGATGGAGGAGAACGAGAAACGACCCCAAGGGAGGAAAGAATACATGAAGCTAGAGGCTCGGCCTCACATGGGAGACGAGGGAGTGAAGGTTTTTGCCAGGTTTTGTCCAACTTCCTGATTGAGTCAGGCATTGGAAAGGACAGTCGCGGAGTACTGGCGTGAGGTCCTCAAAGCAAGGGTGCAGACGCGGCTAACTGGAGTTTTCCAGTTGACTTCTCCGACCCTGCAATAGCGGATCTTCGCGGGTTTCCTTGGCGCATTCTTCCCCTGTATTGAATTTGTCCGCTCACTGGCACGCCCATCTCCCTCCTGCCCTTCCCGTTTATCCATCGAATAAACCCGCATTGAATGGAGTGGTTATCTTGTGTCATGGGTGATGTGGGGAAAACCCGAGTTCCTCCAGCCCTCCAAAAGGTCGTGGTCTAGGAAAGGAGATAAGATATGTATACAAATAAACATTCTAAAATGTAGCAAGAAAGCCCAAAGATAATTAGCTGAGCTGGGATTGTCTTCGGTGGGAGATGTGGGAATCTTGAAGGGAGTAGCATTGGAGTTGAGACTTGGAGGGTCTTGTACACTTCTCTCTCCACGTAGACCCACAGCGTTTTCATCCTCCCAGGCTTTATCTGCAGTTCCTCCCAAGGGAGGAGATGTTCCTCTTCCTTCGACAAGTTGATGTTTCTATTCTCTTGTATCCTGGATCCCTCCCAGTTTTGTATCCCAAGAGGCTGTCCTCCCATGTACTTTCTTTGCCTAACATTAATTTCTCCACGTGTATTCACTGAGCATCTATCTACTATGTGCCATGCACAGATATTGGGGTTAAGAACATAAAGCAGTCCTCAGTGTCTCATACCTCTTATAAGTCCATTTAGAGGGCTAATCAAACACTCCAGATCAATTATCAAGTAGAATATATGCTACTGTTGATACTGGGGAAGAGCAAGAAAAGTTCATGGATCATGGACTAAATACCATATGAATAGGGCCTTCAAGAACCAATAGAGTTTTAACAGTGTCTTGCATATACTAACCACTGTTTCTTGTATTGCCTTGGTAGAGATGAAAGGGAGGGTATTTAAGACTGAGGGAATAACTTGAACAAAGGCAAATGATGTCGTGTGGACCTGTTGTGGCTGGGGTCCTGGGGCTTGGGGCAAGAATAGTATTGGAATGAAGTTTAGAGCCAGATCATGGGGGATTGCAAAAGAAAGGCTTAGATTTTCATTTGTAGATTTTTGCGGTGCTGGGGATTGAACCCAGGGCCTTGTGCTTGCGAGGCAGGCACTCTACCCGCTGAGCTATATCCCCAGCCCATTTGTAGATTTTTGTTCTATAGATAGTTGGAAACCATCAGAGGTTAGATAGACGTTTTTAAATTTCTCAAAGATGTATTTTATTTATTTTTGTATACTGGGGTTTGAACCCAGGATTCCTGGCATGCTAGGTAAGCACTCTACCACTGAACTACATACCCTGCTCCCTGACTTTTTTCATTTTTTGGAGACAGGGTCTTGCTGATTGTCAGGGCTCGCCTTGAACTTGTCATCCTCATGCCTCGGACTCCCAAATAACTGAAATTACAGACGTGCACCACTGTACCCAGCTCTCAAGGTACTTTTATGCCCATATCTTATTGTCCTTTGTGCCCCACAGCATCCCTGTGAAGTGGATAAGGCAGATAAGGAAACTGAAGAAGAAAAGCACTCCCCTCTGCCTCTTGGCTTCCCAGGCTTTTCATGTGCTTATGCTATCCTCTAAATAGAAGCAAACTCCATCCCTCCATCTTGCACCTTTCTGTCTCATTTCTCATTTTTCTTTTATGGCTAAACTACTAGGACAATTGATTTATACTCCTGACATTCTCTAAAATGACTTGACCTCCAACCTCTCCTTCATTCTCCCAGAGCTTTTCTGAGGCTCACCAGAGCCCACCTTGCTTAGTCTAGTGATGTTTTTCCATAAATCATCCTATGTTATATATTCATTGAGCTCATACTGTGTGTCAGGCGTAATGCAAGGGCTGGGGCTCAAAGATGAATAAGATGCCATCTTTCTGCAAAAGTTTAATATACTGGAAGGGAAATTTATTTTCTCTTTGTTCTTTTTAGTTGTACATGACAGCAGAGTATATTTTGATGTACTATATATATATGGAGTATAACTTATTCTAATTAGGATCCCATTCCTTGTGGTGGCACATGATGTGGAGATTCACTGGTTGTGTATTCATATATGAACATAGGAAAGTGATGTCCGATTTATTCTACTGTCTTTCTTATTCCCATCCCCCCTCCCTTCCCTTCATTCCCCTTTGTCTAATCCACTGAACTTCTATTCTTCCCTCCCCCCACCGTATTGTGTATTAACATCCACATATCAGAGGGAATATTTGACTTTGGGTTTTTTGGAATTGGCTTATTTCACTTAGCATGATAATCTCCAGATCTATCTTTACCAGCAAAAATCATCAAGTTTTTTTTTATGGCTGACTAATACTCCATTATGTATATATAGCACATTTCCTTTATCCATTCACTGTTGAAGGGCAACTAGGTTAGTTCCATAGCTTAGCTATTGTGAATTGAACTGCTATAAACATTGATGTGGCTGTGTCACTGTAGTATGCTGGTTTTAAGTCATTTGGATATAGATGGAGGAGTGGGATAACTGGGTCAAATGGTGGTTCCATTCCAATTTTTCTGAAGAATCCTGGAAGGGAAATTTCTATCTAGATAATTAGAGGACTCTGTGGTGAGTGTGGGGTAGGGGTAATTGGGAACTATGAGGTGATAGGAAGGGGGCATTTAGCCTAGTTTGGGGATCCAGGAGGACTTCAAAAATGAACTTGAAAGATAAATCCAGTGGGGAGGTCATGGTGCACAAAGAAACTACTAGTTTGATATTACTAAAATGTAATGCAAGCCGGGCGTGGTGGCACACGCCTGTAATCCCAGCACTTGGGAGGCTGAGGCAGGAGGATCTCGAGTTCAAAGCCAGCCTCAGCAATTTATCGAGGCCCTAAGCAACTCAGTGAGACCCTGTCTCTAAATAAAATACAAAATAGGGCTGGGGATGTGGCTCAGTGGTGGAGTGCCCCTGGGTTCAATCCCCAGTACCAAAATAAATAAATAAAATAAAATAAAATAAATAAAATAAAATGTAATGCACAAAATAGCAAAGGATGAGACCAGAAAGGCAGACTGTGATGGAGTCAGTCTGAGGAGCTTGGGCTTCATTTTGTAGGTGCTGTGGAGCCATTGAAGGATTTCAACCTTGAGAACCACTTGAGAAAATTTACATTTTAGATGGATCACTCCCCCAGTAGCAGTCCAATGGGCATTGAGTTTGGGGAGGAGGGAAATTGGAAGAGGGTTATTTTGTTAGTACTTCATTGGTAAAGGATGCTCTGGGAAATTGTCCATCTGTCTGTCTATCTTTCTATGTATCTATCCATCTTAGCAAGACTGTTAGGGTTTGTCAAGCCCCAGGCTATTATTTCTGTGGACCCTGTCTACATAAATAATTTGATTAAAAACTGTGTTACAAAATTCATTGGCCCATTTAGGATTTATCAGTGAAGACTGAGAATACTTGGCAGAGGAGAGTTACTTCCATGTTTGTTTGTTGTCCAATAAGTGCCTGCGAAGATCCTTTCACAATGTTCACGAACCCTGGCTCTCTGTGTGGGTTCAGGAACCCTCTCTTCACATTCAGATTGTCAAACATGCTGTTTCTGGCTGGTTCTGGCTACCATGAGAGAGGGTGAACAATGCTGTTCTTATTCACAGTGCTGTGGCTCTTCAGCACCTGCTTGGGTGGTCTGTGTAGCTCTTCCTGCCCCTCCATTTCCTCCTGGTTACATCGTGCTGGTTACATCGAGACTTATGATGCTTCGTCATCCTTCATTCTGCCTTCCAGTGACTCTAAGTTTGTTACCATGCCTCGTCACTGATGACACTGATGGCAAGGTTTGCCTCGAGTATGAAGAAAAGCAGGAATACCAACTCCCTGGAAGTGGACAATGTGCTGTTGTACACTCGAGGTGTCCAGCAGTGTATCAGCCAACTATGTCTTCTCTTGAGTTCTTTAGGCCTAATGACTGCATTCCTAGAATGTGCTCTTTTCCACTGTTGACTGCACTCCTGACTTCCAAACACTGAAGCCAGTTGGCAGCAGGAGTGGGGATGGGCTAGAGTCCATGGGTGGAGCGAGAAGTCCCATTCATGCGAAGAATGTTTCACTCTCATCCAGCACAGCTTCAGACTAACCCAGTAGCTTGTGAGGTCACTACACTGACCAGAGAAAAGAGAGAACATTGAATGGAAAATCCAGTTGGCATTACAGTGTACCAATCTCAAATGGAGAAAAAAGACATGGCAACCCCTGGAAGACTGCCAGACACACAGTTGAAAGCCTGTAGAGAGGGTGGGGTGAACCAGCTGGACGTTGGAGCTCCACACAGGGGAAAGGATGCTGCCGCTCTCACTCTTCTGGCATGCTGTAGACCAGGGGTGGCACTATGGTCATAACACAGGCTGGTAAGAGCCATGGCATTGGCCCAGGCAGATGACTCAACCCCAAGGGTCGATGATACACTGGCAACAGCCCAGTCCTGAAATCCTGTATCCAAGGTGGATGGGAATCACCCACGTTTAGCAAGTCAGTACCACTCTAATGGCTAATATTGTGCAATGCCCCAGGAGAAGCACGGTGCTGTCCAGCAGAAGCAATGTGCTTGGTGCTTGCCCTGGACAACCTCCTAGGCATGAGCCCTGAAACTCTTGAAGGCATCTGGTCAACCCTGTAGATGGTCATGGCAGGTCAGAGTACTCTGAAGAGAAACAGACTGGGGTGATCCCAGCCACGGAAGGGGAACTTGGAAAACTTTTAAGAATAGCTCTCCAAAGTATGAGGCCCCCTGAGAACTGAGTCTGGGATGTGGGCCAGAGACCTCACTTGCCTAGGTCTCAGGAAAAATTGTGTTGTAGAATAAAAATGGTTCACATTCTGTTCTACTGCTCCCATTGAGAGACAGAGTCCTGTTGCCTCCCTTGAGATCTGAACTGGACCTGTGACTTGCTTGACCAATACAGAAAACAGAGTGATCCTGTTTTCTCCTGATCCGTTGCCCCTGGTGACTGTCCCACTTGTACCTGTGCACATGCACCCTCTTGCATAATCCGTGCCCCCTCTGAATACTTCTAGCTTCCCCTATGAACCACAGAGCTGGTTGAGAAGCCCTCATCATTCCACGGTGTTCTCTCTGCTTTCCACAATCCTCTTCAGGGTTGCCCAGTGCCAAAACACAATTTGATGTCTCATATGTGGATAAGCCTTTCTATAGCTCCCTAGTGCTTCCAGGGCACAGTGACACCTCCTTCTCTCAGCAGACCAAGCCCTGCTTCTGGCCTCAGCCCTGGTCAATTCGCCCGTGCTAAGTAGAGTATCTGCAGCGCTCCTCATCAGGGCCTTCGTGTGTTCTGTCTTTTGCAGAAACTGTTCCTTGTGCCTTGAACACCCTTCCCTGTGCCTCAGGCCTGACCAAATCCTATTCGTTCTTCACCTCTCAGCTCTTTCAGTCTCAAATCCCCCCTTGGGACGTGCCTTGGACACCCATGACTAGGTAGAACCTTCCCCCTCCCCATCGTCCCAGGCCCCTGGAACTCATTAAAGGTGTCCCACCATCCTGAGGGCAGGAGATGTGTCTTTCATTCCTACACAGCTCAGGACTTAGTCTGAGGTACGTGCTTCTTACATATCTGTTGCCTTGAAATGGATTCCATGTGACATTCTTGGAAGGAGAGGAGGTCTGAGGGAGGCAGAGGTGGCATGAGGCTGGGGCAGTGACAGAGGAGGATGGTCCTCCTGGTCGAAGGGTTGACCTCGTTTATACCTAAGAGACTGACAGAAATGGCTCTCTGAGCTCTTAAGAATGAATTCCCTCTCCTAAGTATTTTCCCTGCTTGGCATTCTGGGAACCCAGAATTATTCGAAAGTTGACTTTTAGGTGATTAAGAACTGCCCACGGTAATGGAGTCATTCTTGCTTAAAGAACCATCACTTGAAACCAGTGCAGAGTGTTTAGTGAAATGCCTCCTCTTTAAACACTTTCACAGTAGCTTCTGGTTCTGTGCTCACAGTCACCTGGCAGGAGGCAGGATCAGCATCTCCATCCTGGTTGCCTAGACAGGAATTCTCAGCCTCAGAGAAATAAACTCAGTTTGCCTGAACTGACCACTCTAGCTAGTGGTGGAAGAAGACAGGACCAGGCTGCAGTTACATCCCACTCCAGGTTGCTGTTCTATCATCCTATCTTTTAGACCCCAAAAGGGCCTTGTCACAGGTAAATAGTACACCTCTGGGTTGCTTCTGCTTTGAACAGCAACAACATACCTGGACACCACCCACCAAAGCTTGGGAAACATTGCCACCACCTCAGGGTTTGGTCTCCCTCCCTTAGATTAACGCTGAGTGGACAGAAAGGATATTTCTGAAAGCGGAGATTGCAATGAGCTGAGAAACCTCTTCTTGTGGCCCCTTCCAGGACCCACCAGGTGGAGGGGATGTTGCCCCAGGTGCTGTGCTGCTGAGGTGGGAAGGGGTCTCCAAGAAAGCCGCCCTCTGTGAAGAGTCCATCAGCAAATTGTCTCATGTAGCTGGAACAGCCGGGAGCAAGACAGGGGAGGAGGTTTTGTCTAAGGAAAGCCAGTGTATTGTAAACAGCATAAAAGGGGCTGGAAAGCCCCACTTATCACTGACTAATGTGTCCCCAGGTCATTGGGGGAGCTGGACCCCTACCAGCAGCCCTGAGCGAGGGAAAGAGAATTCCCAATTAACCCCATCACCTGTGAGTGGGGCCCAGGGCAAAGGTCTGGCTTTTTCTCTTGCTAAATGATTCCCATGTCATTAGGCGTTGGAGGGGCTCGGAGGTTTCTAGGGCACTCTCCCCAGATGGGACAGATGCTTGCAGAGCCTCCTGCTCTTTGGAGCCACCTGGAGCAGGGCACACATGGGACGTTCTTGGAAGGAGAGGAGGACTGAGGAGGCAGAGGTGGCGTGAGGCTGGAGGCAGCTGCAGGGCAAGAGTGGTACTCTGGTCACCATGTTGGTTTAGTTCAGACTTGAGAGACTGACTGAGAATTGTCTCCCTGGGCTCTTAAGGGTAATGATCTCATTCATTCCTCACAAGCCCCTTGTGTGAAGGGATCTTAATGTATAGATGCTAAAACTGAGGTTTAGAGGGTTCAAAGTTACAGACACTGAAATTCAGGCCTCCCAGCCTCACGGGTTGTGCAGATCAGTACTTGAATGTGAAGGTGTCTCGGGTTGCTTGGATGAGGGAGTCTACTGGCCTCTACTCCTGGGAGCCTGCATTCATTATTTCTGTCTTCTCCTTTTAGATCTATGTTTTTCTGGACCATTAGCATATGGGGGAGTAGAAAGAGTCCCAGATGTTGAAACACAGAACCCAAGTTGAATTATCTGACTTGGTTCCTTTGGACAAATCAATTCACTCCTTGGAACTTCGGTTTCTTTTTCTGTAAGATGGAGACAATTATACCCACTGTGTGTATTTCACTGAGTAGAAGGAGGGTTAAATGAGAGGGGGAATGAAAAGCGTCCCCTCATGTGATTTGGGTGATAGTTAATGTCACAGTCATTTTCCGGGGATCTGGACAGCTTCCTGCCCCCAGTTTTTTATCCCTTCGTCTACCTGCTTTCAGACTACTCTGCCTCAAATACCACCCTACAACTATTAGTCTCCTGCTCAGGAACCATCAATGGCGGTTGCTACTCCTTCCTGTCTTGAAATTCCATCTTTCATGGACCAGTTCACTTTCCCTCCCAAAGGCAAAGTGTCTACTGCCCTGCCTCACCAGACCACGAGCTCAAGTCACAGATCCCACTTGGAGTGTCCAGTACACTGTGTGCCCTCACACCTGTGGACTTTTGCTGGCTCCTGATATGACCTGTCCCCTCTGCCAAGCTGGCTCAGATCCCAGTTTCGCCAGCAGACTTTCCACCCTCTTGTCTTTATCAACCGTGGAGCCCCGGCCCCCACCCTGTGGGCGTGTTGACTGTCTGTCAATCTCCAGGTTAGATCATAAGCTTCCCGAAGACAAAGTTCTACTTGCATTTTTCAGTGAACCTACTGAACTAGAGAGGCAGTGGGCTAAGGGATACCTCAGAAAGCAATCCATTCACGCGTCAGGAAAGGATGTCTTGCCCAGAACTTGGGCCACTTGAACGAGGGAACTTTGAGGATCTGCTGTCTTGGAGGCTCAGCGTACTGATGAACTGACTCAAGTGTGGCAGACCAGTGTGGAGGAGGAGATTATTTTTGGCAGGTGACAACTTTGTGGGTCCTGCCAAAGATGCCGACCTAAAAATCCCCTCTTCTATAGACCCACCGGGCTCTCCTGGAGTGTGCTGGAGCCCCTGCATTGTCCCCATTCATCTCCACCATTCCTTGGGTCTTCAGGGTTTTAGGAACAGAATGGGACTCATTGGCAATGGGGATATTAAGTAATTCTCTTCTGTGCCCTTGACAGTCAATGAACTGTGAATCCCCCATCAACCTGCTCATTTTGTTGTCCACAGGAAAACTGAGGTCCAGGGAGATCTGCCCACATCATACAGATACCAAAACCCAGCCAGAACCTGCATGGCCTGACTCCAGTTCAGTGCACACCTCTTGACCTCACACTGCCTCACAGGTGACAGAGCAGCTGGGGAGGCCTTGCAGACAGGGATTCCAGAACTGCAGGCTTGGAACCAGAGCCTGGGAAACTTCTCCTCAACCAGATGCCTTCAGCCTGCTGGAAATAGAAGTCCAACCCAGACTGAAAATTCTCAAAGAAGGACTCTCTCGCCCCTTCCCCAGCCCCCAAACCCACTGTACATGGTGCATCCCATTTGGTTTTATCTCCCCTTGAAATGAAGCCACAATGTCTAGACCTGCACCATCCAATACACTAGCCATTAGCCACATATGGCTACCAAGCATCTGAAGTGTGGCTGGCACAGATCAAGATAAGCTGTGTGTACACAGTACACCCTGGCTTTCAAAGACAGAACAAAAAATTGTAAAAGTAGCACTTGTTTGTATCAATTCATGTTAAAACAATATTTTGGATGCATTGGGTTAAAGAAAATATTTATGATTTATTAATATTTTACTAAAATTAACTTTCTCCCTTCCTTCCTTCCTTCCTTCCTTCCTTCCTTCCTTCCTTCCTTCCTGCCTTCTTGTCTTCCTGCCTTCCTGCCTTCCTTCCCCATTCTTTCTTTCTTTCCTGAGGATAGAACCCAAGGCCTCGTACATGCTACGACATGATCTATCACTGAGCTATACCCCTCACCCTTTCTTTTCCTTTTTCGTAAGACTTCTAGAAATTTTAAACTACATATGTAGCTCACATTTGCAACCTGTGCGGTGTTTCTGTTGGACAGTGTTGGCCCAGCATACATCTTCAGCTTCTCAGGAGACTGCAGGCTCCGGGCAGAGTGCTCCCTCATGTGGTCACCCCTCCCGGCCTGACAGCCCAGGGCCTGCAGATACTGATGCACAAATTGGATCTCCAGTTCTCTGACCTTCCTAGCCACTCCACATGGGCTCCTCTGAGGTCCCTGGGATCCGAAGAGTCTGGGAGAGGGGCGTGAGGGTCATCAAGGTGGGCCTCCTGTTGAAGGTAAATGGGCTCCATGGCTGGGATCAGAGCAGGCACCCAGGGCACACAATTGAAGGAGGCCATCAGTCAGGGTTGTGCGGGAGCTGACCCTCGGAACCTCACTTACCTCTCCCTGCTGCTGGCCAGGCTGGGCTTCAATATGGTCCCTTAGGCAGGAGCCATGTGGCCACAGAAGTCCACCACTCAATCCCCAACATTCTCTGGGGTATTCTAATAGCCCCCGTCCCCTGGGGCAAAACCCCATTCAGCACCCACCAAACTGGCCTGTTCCCTTCCCTCTCTGCACACTTGGCCCCAAATAAGCCATCCCTGGGCCCAGTTCCCCTCAGCCTCCTCCTCCCTGACCCTCCCCTCAGGCCTCCAGGAGACAAGCTGCACTAATGGTGATAATTTTGCAGCTTTGAAAGGGAAGAGCCCAGGACCCCAAGGCATGGGACGAGAGGAGCCCTCTGAGGAGAGGGACAGACAGCAGGCATCCCTCAGAGGCCTCCTTCCTGCTGCAGGCCATGGGGCCAACGTGTCCCGACACTGACAGACTTCCTTGGACAAGCCAGACCTCACAGAGTGAGGGGGGCAGGTGAGGAGGGGACACATGAGGCTTGTTGGGAAGATTGGGACTCATCCATCAAGAACCGTCAAAGAGCAGGGCCGTAGCCTGCCTGATCGTTTGGCTTTTTAAAGGGGCCTCGTGCAGCTCACCCACCCACAAACCATAGCCTCCCGAAGTGGAGAGATGGAGTGCATTCCATTGGTGGGGGATTAGGGGGCAACCCAGGCAGGGCTGGCCCCAGCCCACTCTCCCTTCCTGCTGGGACTGAACTCCCTAGCATTGACGCCCCAAATGGAGCTGCGGTTAAGGAGCCCAGGGCAAAATAAAGATTGGTGGGCATTTTTGTCTGCCCCAGTTCTTAAGAAAATAGTACACATTTTGAGAGATGATCTTTATTACTATTTTTTTTCCATTGTTTAAATCAGGGAAGCTGAGTTGCACTGAGGGTCTCCAAAGCATTGTTCATGCCAAGAGCTGAGGAAAGAAAGGGTCCCTCAGATAAGAACAGAGGACCAGGGTCCTCCCTACTGAACCCAACACCTGCACCTGTTCTTGTTCTCCTAAAACTTGAGGGTCAGTCAGCCCCAGGTACCCTGGGGACAGGAGTCCTGTCTTACATGCTGCTTCACTTTCCATGATTTCAGTTACCTGCAGTCAAACACAGTCTAAAAGTCTTACATGGGCTGGGCGTGGTGGCGCACGCCTGTAATCCAAGTGACTTGGGAGGCTGAGTCAGGAGGATCGCGAGTTCAAAGCCAGCCTCAGCAACTTAGCGAGGCCCTAAGCAACTCAGTGAGACCCTGTCTCTAAACCAAATACAAAATAGGGCTAGGGATGTGGCTCAGTGGCCGAATGTCCCTGAGTTCAATCCCTGGTTCAAAAAATAAATAAATAAAAATAAATAAATAAAAATCTTACATGGAAAATTCTAGAAATAATTATTTTTTTTAAATTGGTTTTATGATAGTATGTTATAATTGTTCTATTTTATTAGTTATTATCACATCCCTTACTGTGCCTAATTTATAAGTTAAACTCTATCGTAAGTATGTATGCATAGGGAAAAACAAGGTATCCAGAGGTTTGGGTACTGTCAATAATTTCAGGCATTCACTCATTGCCAAGGTTGGCTCCTCCTGCCTGGTGGGGCTAGGGCATTCCCTCCTCTTCTTCCTTTTGAGCACAGCCCCAGCTGGGAGTCTGCTGTCCTGAGGACAGTAGGGCCAAGAAGCACCCCCAAGCCTTGGTTTTTGTTCATAGATGTATCAGAAAAGTCTGTGTTCAAATGCTGGTTCAGCCTCCTGTTGCCTGTTGACCTTGGCCAGCTAGTCAAATTATCTGGGCCCCATTTCCTTAAGTGGTCACAGCTCCTACTATACTGTGGATGTCGTGGAAAGTCACCTGGCCTTGCTATCAGAGAGGCCGGGTTGGGCTGTGCATCCGAGGGCAGGTTACTTGACTACCTTGGCCTTTAGTTTCCTTACAAGTATGTGTGTGCGTGTTTGTGTGTGTGAGTGTGTGTGTGTGTGAGTGTGTGTGAAGACTAATGAAATCATGCATTTGACACACTTGGTATAACACAGGGCTGGTGCTACAATCAGATTCCCTCCTCTTTCCCTGGGTAGCTGTGGCATGGTTTAATGCTGGTCTCTCAAACAGTGGGTCCCCAGCAGGACCCTGTTATAGGGCTTGGCACACACATGGTACACAAGCACTGATTTTATTTTGTACCTTTGGAAGATAGGGTTGCACATTAATCAAGAGCGTCCACACTGCAGCCTGAATTCAAGTCTGGGCCCTGCCACTTCCCAGGTGGGCAATCCCTGGTAAATTGCTTACCCTCTTTGTGCTTCAACCTCCTTGTGTTTGAACTGGGCCTAATAGTAACACCTTCCTCAAAGAGTCGTTGGGAGGTTTATCATTATAAAGGGCACATGTTTGTGCTTTAGGAGTGTTTTGTTAAATAAAATTTTTCCGCAACCCTCTGGGGCCAGAGATGCTCATCCTCCATGTGCTGGTCCCGATTCTGGCCTTCTGTGGCCCCTGTCCTGTGAGTGCAGGGAAGTCCTTGCTGACACTATGTCTATTTTCCTATGGGAGCAACGAGGATGCCACGCTCCAGAAGGGACCCGGGGAAGCGGGCCTCGGGCCTCGCCTCCCGCCCCACCCATCGACCCTGGGCTGCAGCCAGGGCCTGGAGCTCCTTCCTGGGCTGGACCTCTCCGGAGAGGGGGCTGGGTGGGCCAGGCGAGCTGCCCCTTACTGCTCAGGAAGGGAACGACAGGCTGGGAAGGATTCGGAACCGCCCAGTGGCGGCACAAAGGTGGCGCAGGAGGAGCTTCCTCTCTCGGAGGAAGGGAGAAGGTCGGCAGCTCACATCCGGCCCTGCCCGTTCCTCCCAGATGCCGTGGAAAGATGGCTTGGCCGCTCCGTCATTGCTGGGCGGAGTCTTTCCTTCCCACTGGGCAGGTCCCTCGGAGGACCTGGTCCGTAGAGCTGGGCACACACTCACAGACACACGATCCCCCTGCCCCCACCAACAGACTACAGGGGCTGCAGGATGAAGCAACCAACTAATGATTTGGCTGTCCCCTTGACCTTCCTCTGGGCTGTCCCAGACTGCAAAGCCCCACCCTATGGATGCACACTGAACTGCTGGGAACGATGGCTTAGCTGCTGGTATCCATTGCCCAGCAGGTGAATGTTGTGGTTCAGTCCCTAGATAGGGCCAGAGATTTTCTTCTCTTCTAGAACCACAGACACTACCCTGAACCAGGGCTTACTCTCTCATTCATGTGTGAAATAAACAAAAGGGATTAGCTCATGACTCCACGGAAGGATAAAACTGCCTTCTAGCTATTGCCCACTGTTACCAAAGGTGGGCTATCTTAAACATCGTCTTTACAGGGGCCCTATGGATTCTGTGACACTGACTGGTTAATAAGCTCATCTCAGTAGGTCCATGGCAGTTTCCCCCTTTGTCCAATGTAGAAACAGGCTTCAGGACAGGTGGAGACCTGCTCCAAGACTCCAGAGCAGCTTCCTTTATGATTGGGTGGGCAGCTCCTGTTATGTGTATTGGGATGCAGAGACTCAGGGAGGGGTCCCCAAAGAGATGGGGATGCCATTTTCAAGGGGGAGGAGGAGTCTCCAGGACACCCTGGGCAAGGGGGCTCTTGCTGAGATCTTTGCTTGGAAGGTTCAAGTTTTCCTGCCAGCTCCACACAAAATAAAGCCTGTGTTCATGTGAAAGCTTCGAGCAGATCTCATGAATTCAGAAATGTATGCCTCTTCAGTTCACTCTGGTCTTGATCAAGGATGTAATGAGAACTAGAAGAGCAGATGCTGGGACAAAGTTGCTATAAAAGCTGGTGAACTTCATCCCTCCCTCCATTCATTCATCCATCCATCCCTCCATCCATCTCCACCCATCCATTCATCCACCCATTCCTCCATCCATCCATGCATCCATCCCTATCCATCTCCATCCTTCCAACCCTTCATCCATCCATTTATGCATCCATCCCTATCCATCTCCATCCATCCATCCCTCCATCCATGCATCCATCCCTATCCATCTCCCTCCCTTCATCCTACCATTCCTCCTTCCCCATCCATCCATCCAGCCAGCCAACCTTCCCTCCATCCCTCCATCCATCCATCTATCCATCCATTCATCATCTATTGAATGCCAACAATGAGTCAGTTTGGTATTGGTTGCTAGAGTTCCAGGGAGAAGGAAACTGTCATCGTCCTTAACTTCCAGTTGCTCTCCAGTGAGGAAGACAGCCTTGCTTAGAATACAAGTGCCTGGGAGCCCTACCTGAAATGGTTTAAGTAAGAAGGAAAATGTATTGTCTCATAAAACAAGAAGGCCGGAGGAACCAGGCACAGTAGCTTATGCCATAATCCCAACAACTCAGGATGCTGAGGTAGGAAGATCACAAGTTCAAGGCCAGCCTGGGCAACTTAGCAAGACACTGTCTCAAAGTAAAATATAAAAAGGGCTGGAGATGTTTCTCAGTGGCAGTGCCCCTGGGTTTAATCCTCAGTACCAAAGGAGCAGGGGAAATCTAGAGGTAGGTATGAAGGTCAACTGGTACTCAATGATCTCTTTGAGAATTCAGTTTTTAAAATCTTCCTACCCTCCAAGTGCCTGCCAGTTCACCTCATGGTGACAAGGTGGCTGCCACACATCCAGAGACTGCAGGTCAATACTGTAAGTAATCCAAGCATAAGAGGAACAATTTCTTCTTGCCATCTCTTTTTTAAGAGAAGAGACCCTTTCTACAATTCCCAGCAGATCTTGCCTTCATCTCTCATAGCCAGCATGCATCACCTGCTCATGCTCAAATCAACCTTTGAGAGGGGCAAAGGGATGGCCACACTTGGATCAGGCGAGTCAGGATTTTCCCTTGAACTGGGGTAGATGTACCTTCGCTAAAGTATCTGCTGAAAACCAGGGTTCTCTTTATCAAGACTGGGAAGCTGAAGTTTGGGTTAGCGACTCATGGTGTCCGTTGGCACCAGCTGAAAGGTCTGATGTTCGGTGTTTCTGTCCCCACTCCAGAAGCAGCTGGTAACCCCTGTCCCTGGCCTTCTCAGCTCCTGGCTCTGCGTGTTTGTTTTTCCCTCTGGCTTGGACACAGATTGCTCCTTGTTTGTTGTTAAAACTTGGCTGAGTGAAAACTTCCTGCATTTTCTCTCTCACTCTATTCCAACACACACACACACACACACACACACACACTTCCCTTATCTATATTTCCAGCAAATTACTCTGAACCCCACACCTTTTAGGGAAAATAGGTACTAGCACAATATGTGCTTCCTTCCAGACACCCCAGATCCATTTCTGACACAGTTGACATGAGGAGGCATCTGTACGCTTCTATTTCTTCACAATATCTTCACAATTTTTAGGGATGAACTTGACCTTGTTTTCAGGAGAAAAATGACACCCACACTCACATGGCCCTGTGGCTTGCCCAGAAGGAAGATGCTTCCAAGGGCAGTGCTCGGGGTGGTGGCTGCTAGCCTGGTTGGATCCATAGAAGACACCAGAAGGAATCTCAGTAGTAAAGGTCCTGGCAGCCAGGAGGGAGGCAAAGAACTCGTGGCAAAGGACTCAATCCTCCCTCAGTCGCTGCAGGCATGAAGAGACACCATTGCTAGATATATTCCTTGGAATTCTGCTGCTAGCTTCCCTCCCATGAGAAGCCTGGAGAAGCTTCCCATGCTGCCTACTGCATTAGATGCCAAAATGGAGTCCTTCTGGGAGACCCACTGGCTGTGATGCCCTGCCTGCCCGCTGGGTCTTCCCTGGCAATCTCAGCTCCAGCTGTGCCAAGCTTCTTGCTGTGTTTCGAATGTGCTGGGGTTTGGTTTCATTTATTTCAGGTGACTTCCTCCTCAGTTTCTTGGACAAACCTTCCTTGAAGCACTATGTAGGACAGTCCTTCTACCTCTATTTATTTTCATTGTATTATAGTTGATCAGATAAAAACCCTGAGAGTGGTTCATTTCTTTGCTATCTACCTCCCCCAAGGATGTAAGCCCCATTAAGGGTATGATTTGGACTGTCTTGATCCCCACCCTATCTTAGGGCCCAGAGCACAGAATTTGGCCCAAAGATGGTATTCAATTATGCATCTCTTCGTGGTCGCTTTTCTGGGATGAAATGTGGAGAAAAAACACATCATCTACTTCCAAAGTGCCTGGTAGAGATTAAACTCCCCACCCTGACACACCCTGCAAAGCCGAACACGCTCCAGCGAGCTGACCGAGAGAAGCAGATTCAGACCACTTTGTAGATGCCCCTCTTCTTCCTCCTTCTTCCCCATCCTCACCCTTTAAGGGTGATTTACTTCCAGGGGGCTTGAACAGTTTAAGCAGGGGAAGAGCTTCTGAAACCATAATGCCGTTAGATTATTGTTACATCTAATAGTGACAATACCTCTACTTCGGGCACACCAAGCGCAGTCCTGTGAGGATAACATGCAGGAATCTGTGCCCACTTCAGCAAGGGGACTCTGAGTCCAATGGAAGGTTGGGTGACTTATTTAAGGTCCCTGAACTAGGAAAGGAGGGAGCTAAGGCTGCACTCTCTTCATTCTTCAACTGAAAAGTCTGAGACCTTAACCACTGCACTAACCATCTCCCTACCTCCAGCGGGAGTCAGTGTAATAATTAAATAAGAGAATCTATCCGCCTAACACAGCCTCCTAGCTTATACTAAATAACGGCTCCATTGAGACAGAATTCACGTCCAATAAATGTCAGCATTATGAAGTATACAGTTCTGTGGCTTTTAGCATATTTGCAGAGTTGGGCAACTGTCACCACTATCTGATTCAGGACTCCCCACAAAACCCACTCCTATTCCTTCTGCCCTACTCCTAGGTAACTATGCATCTGTTTCCTTTCGTCATGAATCTGGGTGCTGGTGACCTGCGGCATTAATGATGGAGGACCCACGCTTTTAGCTTTCTGACACTAGGTGATCACAAGTTGGTGGGTATGGGCTGGAACTGGACAGAGGAAGGAAGGGGAAGCTAAACCAGAGCCCCGCGCTCCTGAGGGGCAGTCTGAGCCTCCTGTACTCCTGCAGGCTCTTTCTCCTCTGAAGTTTTCTCTGTTTGTCTGGTGACATCTTTTCCTGGCACATCAACCAGATTATAAGTGCCCTGTGGTCCCCTTAGGAACCTCTGGGAGAATCACCATCAGGACCATTTTTCTTGGAGCTACAAAACCCTAGCGAGACCCAAGAGTTTCGATGCCTGGTGCCTCTCCTGGCCTGCTCTCTCGGGGGGAGTGTCCAGGCCAATGCTATGCAGCTCTGTCTCCATTCACTCCCCTTCAACTGGGCACTGGAATCCAGGGGGAGGAGGGGACAGTGACTGACCAGGGCTGCCTTGCAGTATGAGGGATGTCACCAGAAGGCAGCACACCATGGGTGGGATGCACAAAACAGAGGCAGAGCAGAGACGACCATGATGGAGCACCAGCAGCTCATGACTTAGGCACCAACCTGGCCTTTCTTCCTCTCCAGCTGAAGCCACCTCCACCTCCACCAGGCCTCTCTGAGACCCTGCCAGCACCAGGGCCCTGCCCCTCAAGCTCAGGTGTGGCCCTTCTCTGATGCCCCTGCCCCCCAGTTCTTGCATCCCCAGTCGTGTGCAGCAGGATGGGGGCTTCCCCTGCAGCAGGGGATTTCAAAGAAAGCAGGTGTCTGGGAGTAGCAGAAAACATCTTTGTGCACCCGCCGTTTATCAGTTGCTTCTCAGCAAAATGGGAATAATGGGACCTGTGCACAAAACTGTGTGGACCAGATAAGTCAATTATTATTATTAAGAAAATAAAACCTGGGAGAGTTGCAACTTTTTTCTGGTGGGGTACCAGGGATTGAACCCAGGGCACTCCACCACTGAGCCACATCCCCAGCCCTGTTTTGTATTTTATTTAGAGACAGGTTCTCACTGAGTCGCTTAGCGCCTCACCATTTCTGAGGCTCGCTTTGAACTCGTAATTCTCCTGCCTCAGCCTCCTGAGCTGCTGGATTACAGGCCTGTGCCAGGGCGCCTGGCAAGTTGCAACCTTTTTGAACTCCTGCAAAACAGAGGCCTGTGGAGAGAACCAAGAACACCAACAATGGCCAGTGCTGAGTGCACAGATGGCCAAAGCAGGTGCTGAACACGTTACGTGCATCAGCCCACTCCATCTTCACACCAGCATTCAAGGGGGGCACAGCTGTGATCATCCGCATTCACAGATGAGGGAACCGTGGCACTTTCTTGCAAATCAATTTGTCGTGACACCCATGGGGAGGCTGGGATAGGCCTGCACATCCGGGCTCCCCTAGCCTGCATGATTAAGCCTGGGCCGAGCTACCGCCCGGTTGAGCTGTTTGGAAGCACTTGGTAAAGGGCGAGGTTCCATGCACAAGTTAGTTATTATAAGCCAGTGACAGGGCGGGGGTGGGGAAGCCCAACCAGCAGCCTCTGCACTGACCGGTGCCTGAACCCAGGCTGGGCTCTCTGCCCTGGAAGCAGGGTGATGCCTGGGGATGGATGGCCCCGTGTCCTCTCAGCCTGGCCCCGTGGAGCCTAAGGGCACCTTTCAGTGGGCTCTGCTGAGATGTGGGCAGGGGCTGCCACAGAGGGAGGTGGGATCTAGCAGGTCCAGGCAGGTCTGCTCTGCTGGGGCCGGGCGCTCCTGGTGGCTGGGACACCCCAGAGCGGGCAGGCGAGCACGTCCTGAGAACACAGGCCCCTGCCCGGGAGGCCCGGCTAATGACCCCAGCATTCCGGCCTACATGGGCCGGGAATTGGCTGAGGGCAGGCCCATTAGCTGGAATCCTCCCAATGCTCACACATCAGAGCGGAGGGGGGAGAAGGGAAAAGTTGAAAAAGAGCTAATTATCGCTTTTATCAGAGCGGGTGGGTTGATGGGTCCAGCCCGAGGGCAGCTGGGGCTGCATTAAAGATTAAACGCCAGGTGGGGGGAGCAGCGCTTGTCATTCCACAGGAGGGAGGCCAGCAGGCCACCCCACGGAGACCTGGTGGCTTGCGGCAGCTTTAGATCTGTCAGCCGAGCCCTCTGTCCCAGCGCCCACCACAGTCACATTCCACCAGGGGACCCCTGCGGCGCACTTGCTTCCGCCATTGTGGCGAGGGCAGCTGAAGTCCACGTCTATTCCCCCAAGGGCTGCAGGGTCGGGGCAGCCTAATTACCCAATTGGTAGGTTTCCTGGCACCTGTCTTAGGGGGACTGAATGACATCTGCATATCACCCAGTGACCTTGGGTGTAGAACCTACATCAGAATTATACGTGGCCCAGCAAGGTCAGCTAGTCTGACCCTCCCTGTTATTACTGAGTAGGGTTCAAGGCCCAGAGAAGGAAAGGGCCTCCACCAATCACATGGCTAGGTGCTGAGTCCCTTGAGGCTGTATCTCGCAGGAGGATGGGGCTGCTTCCTCAACACTGGTCTGTATACCTGTTGTCTTGAGGTTAGCGAACCAGGGTAACCGGCTACAGCAATGGAAGCTAGGTGACCTCATCATGCCATTTTAACCCAGAAGTGTTTTGGACATGCTGGGTGTTCAGTGAGTGAGTGTTGGTTGCATGGGTGATAAGAGGGTGACACCTAAAAGGACGCAGAGGGTATTCTCCAAATCTTGGGAGTGAAATCATTGGCCATGGTGAATGGATGGAGGTGGGAATCATGGTCTTAAGTTACCAGGTCAAACCAAGGCAGATGGGGATGCGGTTGCTAAGTGCCACAAACATGGACCATGGGAAGATGGCATTGGGGCTGGCAGCTATTCTAATACAGCTGTGATAACAGTCTTCATTGTATCTTGGTGAAGATGGCTACCAAGATATCTCTACCTCCACAGAGACACGTGGCCCCACCAGTGACCCATTGCCCCTGCCTGGCCAGCTTGGCTCTTCTAAGGATCTGCCCTTGCCCCTGAGAGTGAATTGGGTTCCTTGCTTCTTTCTCTCAGTAATGTCACACCAACCTCTCTAGAAGTCATGGCTTTTCAAGTTCGTGTTTTTTTTCAGGCTTCCAACTACAGCTCAGAACTTGGTGGCTGTTGTCACCTCTCCCCAAGGTGAGGAGATCCTACAAATGACTTGTTGATAAAGACCTGCCCAAGTCAAGAGGGTCCTGTCCTTCCCTGTCCACCCACAATGATTGGAGCTAGGCCCACCTAGTAGAGCCTCACAAAGTCTGGTGGGGTCGGTGGTGGTGGGGAATAAATGGGTCTGAGTAAGGAGAGAGAAAAAGGAGTTGGGGTTCATCAAGGACCCTGAGTTCTAACTGCACTGGCCACATGGATAGTCTGAGAAGCCAGTCAATGTTATGCTGACTGCTGGGAAAGCTTGAATAGGGCAACCTCCTCTTCCCAATCAGGCACTCTAAGAAAGGTCGGGGAGTCCTGGACGGTAGGACCCAGCACCCTGCGCTTGCGCAACAGAGTATTCACCACAGAGGTAATCAATCTTTTGATTAATTGTATGAGTGTTTGATTATCTACACCCTCCACTAGATTGGGAACTCTGTGAAAACTTTCACTTACCCCTGAACCCCCAGCAGCTGGCCTGGCTGGACTGAATAAATATTTATTGTAGGTGAAAGGGGAGGAGGGAGGGCGAGCGGAAGGAAGAACCGAAGGAAGGAAGAAAAAGGCAGAAGAACCCTTCCAGGAATTGAGGCGGATGTAGCCAGGCCTTGCTCTCCAGAGCCCACCCTTCGGTGCAGGGGAGAGATGAGGTTGGAAGGGAGGTTTGTAAGGCACCAAGGGAGGCCTGGCCTGAGGAATGCAAGGACCCCTCTGGGGAGAGCTGGGACATCTTCTATGGCTGGGTCTAGGTTGAGCAGGAGTTAGGAGTTGGGTTTCCCCAAAAGGAGAAGAGTCATCCTCAGCAAGAACTGGCGTGAGCAAAGACAGAGATGCCATAGGCAGGCAGTTGCAGGGGCAGGAGGAGTGGCTCGGGACACGTGGGTCTGGGCAGGTGGCTGGTTATCGGGGAAGAGCGGAAGAGCTGGGGCCAGATATCTAAGGGGTTTTGTTTATTTTGTTTTGTAAATCTGCCAGCCTGGTGGCAGGGACACATCTCTTGATGGTGGTAACTTCCTGCTTGGCGCTCCCTCTAGGCACACCAACTGAGCTGAGGAACTGGCTGGAGAAGACTTGAGGGGCTTTTCCCTTCCTAGCTGTGTGACCTTGGGCAAGGCACCGCATCTCTCTGTGCTTCAGTTTCCTCACCTGTGAAATGGTGATGGGGGGTGTGACAGGAAGTCAACAGGATGCAGCACACACAAGTCCTCGGCACAGTGGAGGCCTAATGGAAGTGCTCATTAAATAACTGTGAGCCTTCCTCTGGTCCTTGCATTCCACGCCTCCCATTCCACCTACTCCTGCTTTTGTCTCTTCCGGTGAGCTTGTCCAGGGTTCCTGAGGACCATACAGTTGAGAAGATCCTTGGAGGTTGGGCCTAAGGAAGGCAGGCTTGCAGCAAGGTCTGAAAAGGGTCACCATGGATGCCACCATCCAAAAGGGAGTTCAAACCTCTGGCTGCAGAAGACAGACCCCAGCCCAAGGCTTCTGCCCAGTCATTTCACCAGGAGTCTCCCAGTGAGTGACCAGCACAGTTGCCAGTGGGGCGCTGTCCATCCCGGGTGATGGGGTACGATGACACTGAGTCTCCAAGGGCTCCTGTTGGCCACTTTGGGGCCTCAGCTCCTGACAGCAGTCCTGGAGGAGCCGCCCCCCCTGGCTCCCCCGTCCAGCCCTCTCGTGGGCAGGAATCCGGGGAAGCCCACCACAGGCCTGCATTCTTCCTCCCGAGTACCCTCCAGCTGGGCAGCCCTTGCTCTTCAGGAAGCACTTTAGGCAGAGATGGGAAACCACAAAAATGTTAAGCTGAGATGAAGGAACGTAATGGGCTCTAATCTGAACTGACAGCAGCATTATTAGCCTGCGAAAGGGCGCAGGAGCAACGGGGATAGGCTGGGAGGGAAGGGAGCGAGGAGGAGGAGGGACGGGGCCCAGAGACGCAGAACAGACGGGAGAATGAGGCAAGGCCCCAGGGCTGGAGATGCAGGCCGGCGGAAGGGACGGGGTGGAGGGACTGCGGGTGATGATCGCAGCGATGATGTGAGTATCCAAGGCAGCCGACTCTGGGTTAGAGCAGACGCGTGCCAGGGTCTGTCGGCAGCTCTCGTGTGAACAGAGGTCATCCTCACAGTGTGGGTGTCATAGTTCCCCTTTCGCAGACGGTGTAGAAATCGAGGCACAGGGAGGCCCGACAATTAAGAGTGCCAATCCAGATCCAAGGCTGGGGCTGGCTGCCCCTGGAAGCCCTTGTCAGCCATCTAGAGATCCAAAGGCAAAGGTCCCTTTTAGGAGTCAATGAAATGCAACTGGCACCTTCAGGATAAGGAAGGGCTTGAGGCCTGTGGGGAAGGGAAGGGAGGGTGGTGAAGCCCCCCACACTGCCTCAGGATCTGGAAGGGAAGAGAAGACACGTTCTCAATAACCCCAGCACAGGTATGGATGCTGGGGCTGCGGGAATGCCAGGGAGAAGGGGAGCCGGAAACACAAAGATCAGAGATCTCAATTAGCCTTTTAGAAGTCAGAGGTCAGGGGTCAGAGGTCTCATTCAGTCTTTGGGGGTCAGAGTTCCATTCAGTCAACAGGATCTAGAGGCCATGACCACTGACAGTTGGCTGGTGCCCACCAAGGCTGTGATGGACCAGGACTTCCACTTTCTTCCAAGCAGGGTGAGAGACGATGTGGTCACCAGTTGTTCCTGCCCAACTAAGGTGGTCACAGCCCAGAGGTCCTGATCCAAAGTGGTGGGACCCCTCTAAGGAAGAGTGTGCTACTTAGGGTTAGGGATGCAGTCAATTCCTGACCCTCTGTCCTGCCTGGAAATCAGATTTTCAAAACTTGAGGACACATATAAATTCTAGTTGTGCTTGGAAGGATCTAGCTGAGAAATGGCTCCCTTCCGATGGCGGGGCACCGCCGAGCAGCCCAGTAGACACAATTTGAGATAGGAGCACTCTGCTTTGGAGGTCAGGAAGTGGCTGAGAGGCCTCCTGTGTCCAAAGCCTGACAGCATGACCTCATGAGGGTACTTACCCTATTTCCTGCTCTGCCTGCTACCTTGCTCCTTGTAGGGTGGGTGCGAGATGAAGGAGTTATCCATGTAAAGCATTTTGCCTGGTGCCAGGTGCTCCACCAGGTGCTCCTCTGTGGTTTTTGTTACTGTGAGCACTCCCCTGCCCTGGGCCCGCTGCAGGGAGAGCTTCTGTCCCTTCTTTGCATGGGGAGGTTACTTCATCGATGACAAGAGGTGAGCCACCAGACCATCAGGAGTCGTTTTGGTCCTGCATTTGACAAGGTACTATTTGCAGAAGAGCCAAGAGCCCCTGGAATGGAGCACCCTGAGCTTTGATGCACCCAGGGCTAGACTGGTGTAAATTGTAAAATGCTGTGGCAGTATTAGGAGCTCCTGCCACCAAGGGACTTCCAAAGGCCCAGGAGTTTATCAGTGGAACCAACAACAGCATCAGGATCCTCTCCCCTAGCTTTGGCCAAGGACAGCAACTATACTTTAAGAGCAATAATAGCAATGGCCACCAAACCTGAAGCACATCCTGTGGGCCAAGCACTTCCTAGGGACATCCTCTATCCTCCCAGGGAGGCTGCAAGGTGGGTTTTATCACCCCACACCATCACCTTTGAGGACACCTGCATCCAGCTGCCCTCTGGCCAGCTCCTCCTTAAGCTTTAGGGAGTGGCTGGGCTCTTTGCTCTGGGGAGCCTTCTCTGACTTACCCGAGGCCAGGTCAGTACTCCTCTACATCCTGCTTGGAGCTGGGGTTGTGGCTCAGTGGTAGGGCACTTGCCTCTGGGTCCATAATATAGTGACATGGTTCAGAATTCAAAAGCAACAACAAGGAACACAGTGAAAGGTCCCCCTGCTGTCCCTCCCCGTCCCCAGCCCTGGGTTCTGCTGCCCCAGGGAGCAGGGCTGTCAGGTTCATGACACTGAATAGTGATGACTTGTTTGTCTGCCCCGTCCTTCAAGAGCAGGACGGCGCCTACCTTATTAACTGCTTCCTCCCTAGGGCCCAGCGCTGGGCCTGGCACGTGCTAGGAGTATCACGTACGCTGTCCATTTGTCTATCCATTCATCCATCCATCTGAGAGACTGATGTAGAAAGATATCTATAGACAATATTTTTTTTTTTATGAATGAAGCTCCAAAAGGAAGATGGCTTGCCCAAATAACTCTACCTCCCAAGACTCTGCTTCCTGGAAACTGTTTGCTAGTGACCACCTGTCCTGTCCTTTCTTCTTGAACATAGGACCATCCTCTGTGCACTGGTTCTGATTTCACTTTTTAAGTGTGCTTTGTAAATGGGAACACACATACGTCCCCTCATCAGTGACCACAAAGTGAAGAGGAAATGGGGCCTCACCCCACCTAAGTCCCCTGGTGTGTCCCAGTCCCCACCCCATTTCACCATCACCCCAATGTTGTGCTAAGGATGTTCCTGCTGCCGCCATGCTCCCTGAGGGCTCCCTGTCCTCCTCCAGGGGGCGGGGGAGCCTGCTCATCTGGACACCTTCCATGGCTTCTCTAGCTTACCCTTCACCCAGGGAGGGGGTCTTCTTCACACCTGCAGCATAAGAGATGCTGCCATCTCTGAACAGTCAGTGCTCCAGGTGGGTGAGCACAGATTTCTGCCTTCCACACCAGCCCATCTGGCCAAGTCTCCAGCTCTGGCCCAGGCCAAGGGATAAGTATTCACAGCCGTGGGTCCTCTGAACAGCTGGAGGGAGGGGCAGGAGAGAGAACCGGGAGATGGAGAACCTCCGTGGGTCAGCCCATCTGATGGGTCAGCTCCATCTCCGCCAGGGGCCCAGCAGGCTGCTTTCCGGCTAGGCCAGTTCATTCCCCTGTGGGAGGTCCAGGTTCAGGCTTCTGCGAAGTCTTGTTCCTGGTGGTTGAGGCAGCCAGAGATTCTGGGAGCCCTGAAAGGAAGGCGAGAGGGAGTGAGGGGAAGGAAAGGGAGGAGAGAAAAGGGCAGGGACTCTGGGCAGTGAGGAGACAATGTGTCAGGCAGGGGCAAGGTGTCAGCCACCACAGGAAGCCTGCTAGGGCTGGATGCTGCTGGGAGGGAGAAAGGGACGGGGAGAGTGTGGAGAGCAAGATCCACGAGTTCATTTCTACACTTGTCTTTCCATTCATTTGTTCATCCAATAAAATGAAGGATGTCAAATGAAGGATGGAAAAGATGAAGGAAATTAAAAAAGAGGGAGCAAGTAACTGTGATGGGTTGTGGGAATGGGGGTGTCGTGAGAGTGAGCAAATTTCACTGGAGATATTTAAACCAAGGCATGAAGGAAATACAAAAACAGCCAAGCCCCTGGTCCATCTTTTCCCAGATCTCCAAATCCCAATCCAGCTGTTGCCATCACTGAGTTGAGTCCTAGCCCTGCCATGTACTTGCTGTGTAACCTCCGCTAAGTGATCTAACCTCTCTGAGCCCCGGTTTTCTCATCAAGTAGAAACAATGCCAACTTGAGCGTCGTCATGGGATTCACACACAGCAGTGTACAGAAAGGATCCCTCGCACCTGTGTAAAACACGCTCAAAGCTCCTCACTGTCGCTCTTGGGAGTAGCAAGAGCAGCAGCAGCGGCTTCATGTACTGAACTGCGGGCTGGAGAGCTGAGGCCGTTCCCAGCGTCCCCCATCCCTGGCCCCCTGGCCCTTGGGGAAACGTGAGAAGTGGAGCTTGAGGATCTCATGTGTGCCCCCCACGCCCCTTAATCCTTCCTGAACTTGGGGGTGGGGGCAGGGTGGGGGGCGGCCCCACTGCCACACCTGTGCCTCTGACATCTCCTGCCTCTGGGCACAGAAAGCAATTTCAGAAATGACATGTTGCCCACAAGCAGAAATCAGCTTGTGAATTAAAATGTGTCGGCGTCAGGTGACCCCAGGCGCGGAGGGCTGGCTGCACGCAGACAGCTGAGATTAGAGGCTGTCAGCCCCGGGGAGGCTGTGCGGGAAGGGGTGGTGCCACGGGCCACGGCTGCTCCCCAGGCCCTTGGCTGCCCTAGACTTGTTCAGACAGGGGGGCAGGAATTCGGACACCGGGTCAGGTCTGCCGTGGCTCTGACCAGCCTCCATTTCTCAACTGGCCACTCTCCATGGTGGGGGGTGGGAGTCCGGTGGGGGGTCGGCTTGGCTCCCCGAGATGGCTCCGGTGTAAACACACTAATGGGCTCCAGAGAGCCAGGGAGGAATGCGGCCCCACAGCCCCGGGGACTCCGAAGGATGGGAGTGGGGGATAAGATGGGGGATAAGATACCCAAGAGGCGGGTAGGCAGGGAAGAGAACGAGAGAGAGAGAGAGAGAGAGAGAGAGAGAGAGAGAGAGAAGGACCAAGGAGGAAGATGCCTCCCTCACGCCGATCCTTGCCACTCCCTGGTGCCCCCTTCCTGGGTCCCCAGGCCTTGGCCCAGCTGGGCCCTGCCCTCCTAGGAAAGAGGCTGTTCAATTTCCAGCCCCCCTATGTATTGTGGGGCCTTGGGCACAGCAGGGGACCTCTCCCAGTTCAGTTTCTGTGAGCCCGGATCATGGCTGCATGGGTCCCAGGGTTTCTGCAGTGATTAAACGCGGAGACTGGAGGAGAGGGCCTAGCCCGGAGCGCCCAGGTGTCAGGCTCACGAGGTGGCTCTCAGAGTGCAGATCCCTGCGTTCCAGGGATCTCTCTCATGTCTGTGACCTCCCTGGAAGCAACTTAGGTCTCATTGCTGTGACACTCCAGCACTCTGCCACCTGCCTAGTACACTCAGGTGACCCGTTGGTGGCATGGGCCGTTAATGAAGGAACCAGAGTGTGAGAGGGTGTGCAGCAAGGAATGGGAAATAGGGGAAGGGTGGGCAGGCTCAGGACCCAGCCCGCCTTCTCCTTCCTGACGTCCCTGTCCCCTCCCGGGTCAGGGCTCTCGTCCTTCACAGCCCGCTCCTGGACCAGGCTTGGGCAAGCCATGCTTGGTGTTGAGCCAGTGGCCATACTTCCCCACCTAGAGATTGAGCATGTGGGGGGATTTTCCTATGTGTCCTCAAGAGTCTGGGAAGCAGAGGAATTGACCTTGGGGGCTACCTCAGTAGCTCCAGGGGTGGGACCACCATAGTCATACTCCACAGAGCCCAGAAGATGGCAAGGGCCAGAGCAGGGTCCATGGGATGGGAGTCCTCAGGGGCAGAGAGGAGGGAGGCAGAGGGGCTGTGTCTCTAAGGTGGGAGGTGAGCTGGGGACGAGCAAACCTACAGAGGAAATTTCCTCCCCTGTCCCCACCCAGCTGCTCTAAATGCCTTCCACTCCTGCTACAGAAATCCCTCTGAGAAGGGACACCTCCTCATCACCCCCCCCCCCCCCCCACTCCCCTGCCTCAGAGAAGCCATCTAGGAATTCGAAGGGATTCCAGAGGGCAGAGGACAAAAGAGTGAGGTAAGCATTTGAGAAGTTTCCTAGGAGGCAGTGAAGAAGAGCTCTCAGGCATGAGAAAGGCCTGAGTTTGAATCCTGGCTCTGTGGTTCAGCAAATGCTTCAAGCTCCCTGAACCTCAATTTCCCCATCTCTAAAATGGGCATGATAATTCTTAGGCTACAGTACGATTGCAAAGATTAGAAAGAATATACCACAGGGGAAGGAGAGGGAAAAAAATCTTTATAAAAGAATGCCAACTAATAAATAGAAGAGATGGTGGAATTAGAAAATCAGTACCTTGCAATCGTTTTGGGCAGGGACCACCAATGGATGCTCAGACTATTAAAGGGTTGTTGGCCACAGGATATTCCCACAGTCTCAAAGCACCACCCGCAGATGAGTCATAGATCACAAAGGGAAAAGGGTGACTTTGCATTGAGGAGATCTGGCAGAAAACACCTTAACCAAGTGATGAAATTCAGCATCACCAGTCATGGGACAAAGCAATATCCCATGGCTTCCGACCAAACGCACCGGGAAGGACACACGTCACCCAAACAACTTCTTGCCAAAACATTTATCCTGAATCCAATTTTTTAAAAGAAACACAATCAGACGAATCTCAGTTGAGAGATGTTCGCCTGACCGGAGCTCTTCCAAACTCTCAGTGTCACGGAGGCCAAGAAGGCAGGAGAGTCTGATCTAGATTACGGGGGCTGCGGAGACTCCGTGACCGAAGGCAGTGCCTGATTCTTGAGTGGATCCTGGGTCAGGGTTCCAAAGGACACGTTCAGGGCCAAATGGAGAAGTCTGAATAGGGACCGTGTCCTACAGAACATCATGTCAATGTTGAAGTCTGGGATGTGAGGATGGCCTTGTGGTCCTGTCAGAGAATGTTCTGCTCTTAGGAGATCCGTGATAAGGTATTGGAGAGTCTTGATGTGTGCCAAGTTCTCATAGGAGCTTCGACAACAAAGTAAATGTGCAGAGAGAGAGAGAGAGAGAGAGAGAGAGAGAGGGAGAGAAACAGAATGGGCAAATGTTTTTGAAGGGGGGATGCCATGGGTAGGAACCCACCTAGGGTTTGTCTCAACAAGCCCTGATCCCCCAGGAAGAGTGGCAGCTCAGCAGCGGGAGGTGGAGCGGCCTGAGGGCCTGTTCAGGAACCGGTTTATGCTCAGGAGCAGGGAAGGTTCAGATGGGGTGGGGGAGGCTGAAGGCAGGTAGGGTGGAAAGATAGCGCTACGGCCCTGGGTGTAGCCCTTAACCGTTCTGTGCCTAATCCCCAAGCTGTGCAAAGGGAAGAGGCGCCTGCCAGGTGAAGGAAAGGGGAGAAATCCCTTGATAACCTGGAGCCTGATGTTTCTGTGTCTGTAACTGCTCAGAACCAGCTGGAGTCCGGACCCCAGAACACTGGGCAGCAGGAACATGTTGGGACGAGGATGCAGGGGAAGCATAGTACCCTCAGGGCTGCCTCTCTTCCCAAAGACCCCTGCTGAGGCAGCGTGGCCCCCACCCAGCAGGGCTGAAGAGCTGGGGCAGGGCAGGTCTGGGCTGGGAGTTAAGCATTCTTTGCTGCCCTTGCTCAGAAAGGGGCCCCCCAAGAGCAGCAGTTTCCCAAAGCATGCTGGGAAGGCAGTGTGACTGGCAGAAAGACTCTGGGGTTGAATGTACAGATGTTCCAGATCATTGCCTGGCCCTGGCTCTTGTTTCTCCTACTGAACCCTGAGTCCTGGCGGGGAGGGAGTCCTGCTTCACCTTATCCTATCCCCACCCCCCATGCTGCTGGCCACAGGGTGAGGGGTCTGGACTGCAGGGCAGACCCAGGCTCTGGCCTGGTCTGACCTGATGTAGAAACTGGGATGTATTACATCCTTCCTCTAGGCCTCAGTTTACCCCAAAACTGTAAAATGGAGCCATCCGTCCCTGCTTTACCTGCTCCTGAGGAATCACAGTAATGGACAGAAGAAGAACCAGTCTGTGTTCCGGAGGCCAGCAGATGGGGTTAGATTCTGGCACTGCTTCTTGCTAGTGATAATTAGGAGCCTTCCCATCCCAAACCTCTATTCTTAACCATTGGAGGAGGTAGTGCCAATGGACAGGGTTATTGCAATAAATTGAGACAAAATAAGCACACATATCTGGCATGGAGTTTATTGGTTTATTGTCTTTCTTCCCCACCAGGATGTCAGCCCCATAAGGCTGGGACTTGGTCTAATACACTGCTGCACCCCAGCACCTAGGGTGGCACCTGGCATTCAGTAGGCGCTCCCTAAATAATGGCTGCTTGGATGAATGAATCCATCAAACACTCAATAAATGCTAATTCCCATTGTAATTCTAAATGTGTTGGGATAAACAGCTTTGGAGGTTCATGGTTGTTGGGAAAGGAAATTTTAGAGGGCTAGAAATAACCTCCAGGGTTGGCGTGGGTCTGTGCGTCCTTTGTCTGACAGGCAACGGAGGACGCCAGGGCTGCTGGGCTTATCTAGACCAGGGACAGACTCTGCTCATGGGCAGGAGCATTCACGAATGAGGAGGGCAGGGACAGGAAGCATTGCAAGTTGGGGACCCCAATGCAGCCTGTCTAATAGGGGTCCCTTGTGCTGACTGACTGCAGCCAGGTGAGAATACAGGTCTAGTTTGCCAGTGTAACTGATTATTCAAGAAAAATCCAGAAAGCAATTCCTTTTTAAAGGAAAAACACAAATGAGAGCAAACAAAACACATCTGTGGGCCAGGAGGGGCCCAGTGGTGTAGCCCAACCTTCCAGGGCAATATGAGCAGAAGGTCCCCCTGGCATGACCTCCTTGGGGTCTCGGTCTCTCCAGGCCTCTTGGGCAGTCCCAGTCTCTGAGACGTGGGACTCAGCTGGAGGAAATGCTGACACACCATCCAGATCCAAGAGGCCAGGAAAGAAGCCACTTCCCGGAGTCCTTGGGCTCAGGATGGATCTAGACTTTGGCGCCCAAGCTCAGGGTAAGTCGGCTCCCACAGTGTCTGGCCCACGTAGACGTTCACTACATATTCACTGAACAAGTCACTGCTGGAAAATGAAGATGTGCCTCATCTGGAAAATGGGCACAGGAATGTGGCCCCCCAACTACCTCACAGGGATAATGAAGGAAGCAAGTGAGATCAAGGAGACAGAAGTGTTTCTGAAAATTGAAAGTGCTTCACAAACACCAGGTGTCATCGTCCTTGTCATTATTATTAGAACAGAACACCATTGCTTGAGCAAAAGAAGGGGTTCTGAGACCCAGAGGGGCAGAGAATCTGCAACGACATCTCAGGGAGTATCCAGATCAAGTCCAGCAGGATTCATCACAGAGGGGACACAGGGGGTAACTTCTTGGCCACCTGGTGTCCAGCTGAATGGGGGGCCCCAGTCAGGCCAGGCCATATCTCCTAAGACAGAGGGTATCTGGGGAGTGACAAACCCTATGAATGCTCATGACATAGAGGAACTATATAAATAACATAAATACTTTCCCATATATCTTAGCTATATAAATTATTCTCTTTTGCTCTAAAAACTAATATATGTGAGGTAGACAAAAATACCCTGTGAGCTTTTCTCTTAAAGCTGAAGAAGGAGGGGACAGTAGCCGCTCTGGTCCCCAGGGACCCCAACAGGGCTGAGGTGGATCTCTTGGGGTGACTGAAAGAGAAAGGGCTGAGATCAAGGAAAGAGAGGGAGGAAGAGGGCTGACCAGAGAGGCCCCCACAAACTGAGGTGCCCTCAGAACCTGCACCCAGGCCCGTGACCTGGGGTGTCAGTGTGGTGTCAAGTGGCCAGCCTTGGTTGAGGTCCTCTGAGTCCACCCTTTATCCTCCTGCAACCCCAGCCCTGCCAGCCATAGAGGTGGGGTCCAGATGGTGGGGTGGTAGATCAGGGAGCCCTGGGCCCCAGGTTGTTCCCAAGCCCCTCTTCCATTCAGTGCAGCCTCTGCCGCCTTATGTCCAAGGCTGAGCCTGGGGGAGGC
Source organism: Glaucomys volans (assembly GCA_020662805.1). Taxonomy (NCBI): domain Eukaryota; kingdom Metazoa; phylum Chordata; class Mammalia; order Rodentia; family Sciuridae; genus Glaucomys; species Glaucomys volans. The sequence continues at coordinate 274,738 of JAJEJO010001726.1, forward strand.
AGAGCTGGGGTCACAGAGGAGCAAGACAGATGGCTGAGAACAGTCTCAATACAGCAGAGAAGTAGAAAAAGCTAGAAAGGGGGCCAGCAGCCGTTTTTTTCCTCCTTCTGCCAAGATGTGGGACAGCTGTGTGGGTCCGCAAAGCCATCTAGTGAGGGATCACAGGTCAGCTTGGCTTCTTATTGGAGTCTCTGCTATCAAAGATCCTTCTAGCATCCCCAGGCTGCCCTGAGCCACTGAGGACAGGGTGGTTCCTCCAGGCTCCTGGAGATCTCTGGGAGGCTGCTGGGCCCCGCCATGGGCTTTCTTCCTGGAACTGGCATCCAATGAGGGTTCTGAGCACTTGGTGAATTCTGGAGCTTCCTGTTTCAGCAGAGGGTCAGGAACCCTGGGTTCAGGGGGAAAGGAAGCTTGCAGGAGGGGCGTGGTGAGGCTGGCCAAGCGTCCAAGGGCTTCCCGAAGGAGGTCACTTCCTTCTGGCTGGCCCTTCTGGCTGTGGGTAAAGCCCACAACCTCCAGCAAAATGACCCCCTGAGGTCTTCATCCTGCAGCAGAAGAGATGTGTGCTGCTCCACGGGACCCCCTGCCTGCTCCAGGGTCGGGTATCCCTGGGTCGCCTGAGCACATGAGCCAGTTTCTCTCCTGCCACACAGGGCATTGGTAGGTGGCCCTGGAAATGCCCACAGGACCCAAAATGTTAGCAAAGTCACTCCCTTTCCTCAGGTAGGAGCCCCAGAGAGGAGCAAGGCTTAGCAAAGTCTCTGCCAGGGCAGAAGCCCGAATTAGGTAAGCAGCCACAAGAGTAGAAACGGAACCCGACTCCCAGCTCAGGAGCTCACAGTTCTTCCGCATCACAAAATCTGGGTGCCTCACAGACCAGGGGACCCCAGCCACGGGGAGTTGGCCAGAATGCATGCCAGGCCAGGCTGGGACATTGAGCTTCCACGTCCCTGTTGGGTACCAGGAGGTTGTCACCCTCCTCTGGACTGCAACTGAAGGTCCCTTTGATCCCCAGGGAAAATGAGGAGGGGACACTGTCTCCCTGTCCATTCTCAGCTGCACTATCTGCGTCACACCTTGGGAGGGGCTCTGCTACCTCCTGTCCGCCTTGCTGGTCTAATTGAGCAGTGCCAGGCGGCTGTGGGTAACCCAGCTATCGGGACAAGCATGAGGCCTGAGTGCAGGCCTATTTGAAAGCCCCAGGGCACGTATCTAACTTGGGTCCACTCGAGCCCAGAAAGCTTTTCTTGCTGCAAGCAAGTAGCTTCCACCACCATCTCCAGCCCAGCAAAACCACTGGTGGGGTACAAACAAAAGGCACCCAGAGCTCACTGCAATCTCAGCAGGGCCAGAGGACTCGCCTGGCCCATCCCAGACAGATGCCTACCTGTGCTTCCAGGGGGCACTGCCTCCCCTGGGTTCTCCCAGTGGCTGGCTGGCTGGCTCCAGGCCACACATCCGGGGAATCGAGATGGCCAGATAACCTCTCCCCTCTGCACAACCTGCTCCTGCCCTCCTCTTGCTCTCCCTGGTTTTCCTCCCCGTCCCTTCCCAGTCTGCCCTCCTGCTTCAAGTCCTCCACAAGGTCAGGGACCCTCAGGTTCAGGGGCAGGCTTTGCTTCTCTTTGCTGAGTGTGGAGGGAGGCCGAGGGAGGCCGAGGGCCCGTGGAGGGAGGAGTGCACGCCCTTGGTGCGAGCAGGGACGGGAGGTCCTGGCAGAGCAGCGGCTCCCGGGCAGCCGCCTAGCGCTTACAGGTGTACACCAGCTCCTGCTGCGCACACTGCTGGCACTCCACGTAGCAGCACCACTGCACCTGGCAGTGGCAGGAGAAGGCCACCAGGCGGCTCTGGGTGTCGTAGCCCCGCCCGCAGCACAGGCTGCCACAGCTGGCCTCCCGGGAGCACACCCTGCCCGCCGTGCCCGGAGAGTACTTGCTGGGCCGGCAGAAGCTGGGGGAGTCCTCCATGTACACCAGGTCCCCCGGCCGGGGCGCCAGGCCCTTGGTGGGGCTGCCTGGCTTGGCCGGTGCCCACAGCTCCAGACGGCCCAGCGCCTCATTGGTAGCGCTGGACACCTTGACGGCCGAGTCGTAGCGCAGCTTCAGCACCTGGCCCGTCTCACGAAAGGGCGAGAGCTGCTTCCAGCAGGTGCGCACTGCACAGGAGCCCGACACGCCGTGGCACTTACAGGTGGTCCTGAGGCCATTCTTCACAGCCTGCAAAGAGAGGCAGTGGAGGCTTGGGCCCAGCAGTCCATGCCTGCCCCCAGGTGCCAACCCAGGCAGAGGACTGTCAGCAGGATGAGAAGGGGACAGGAAGGCTCATGTGAGGGAGACAAATAGCAAAAGGCTCCCATTCCTCTAGTAGTGCACACCTTGGTGAGAACATTGTGGACCAGATCTCAGCCCAGCTCCTCCCCTTGGCCTGAAGTTTTTGTGGAGTACACAACCTGTACAACTGAACACAGCAGCCCTGGTTCACACAACTCAGTGATAAGGACACAGAGTACAGAATTCAGTTTCCTAAAGAATTGGAGTATTAGCCAGGTGCAGTGGTGCACACCTGTAATCTCAGTGTCTCCAGAGGCTGAGGCAGGAGGATGATGAGTTCAAAGTCAGCTTCAGCAACTTAGCAAGGCCCTAAGCAACTTGGCAAGACCCTGTCTCTAAATAAAATATGTTTTGTAAAAGGGCTGGGAATGTGGCTAAAGGTTAAGTACCCTGGGTTCAATTTCTGGTACCAAAAGAGAGAGACAGAGAGAGAGAGAGAGGGAGAGAGAGAGAGAGAATTGGAGCACTGGTCTCTGGTCCAATAGATGTAGATACTTATTACCCTCAGTTCTCCCACCACTGTTGTGACCTCGGATAAGTCCCCCCTCCACAGGCCTCTTGCATTGCCCTACCCAGGAAATGGAGGAGAAGCAGGGGTTGCACTAGATCAAAATTATGGAATGATGTCCTTGGAATGAAGACCCCTGTCCAAACACATTCTGGCCTGTCCCCCAGCCTGGCTCCTGCCACTGCCCAGCCGTCCACACTGCTCAGGACCCCTCCCTATTTCTACTGTACCCTTGTGTCTGGTAATGGTCCAGGTAGAGAATGTCAGCTGAGGTGATGAAGTTCACGTGGGCAGCTGTGGGTCGGGGTGCCAGCTTCCTACCGACCTTGCTCCCGACTCTGCACCCTGCCTGCGGTGGTATCTTGGGCAGCTGGGGTCTGTGCTCACCTTGATGCCCACATGGGTGTTGTGGGCATCAGCCCGTGCCCGCAGGTCCTTGCTTCCTCTCTTGGGCCCCAAGAAGTTGCTCAGGAACTTGGTGCTGTACTTGAGGTTGTCACCGCATACACCCCACTGCCAGGCCTGCCGGCTCTCCAGGCCAGGGGAGTCGTCACAGGTGCAGCGCTCCATGCGCCCCGCACTGCAGGCTCGGGCCAGTGCATGGGTGAGGGCAGCCGAGGACACTGCATACAGGAAGGCTGTCTCCTTAAAACCTGTGCCAGGCACCCAGGGGGCATCAGCGGGAAGGAAGAGAGAAGCTCAGAGGTCGTCCGATGCTCTCTGGGGGCAGGAGGGATGTGTCCTGTGGGTTTCTTGTGCTTCCTGACACTTTTTAAGCAGAGTGACCTTGGGTCTCCTGCCTGACTTTCCCTGATGGAGCATCCCACCCACCTCCAGACCACAACTAAGCTTACACTGTTGGGGAGTGGCCCACACCTGGCTTCCTGGCGGCTCACTGTCTCCTCCTGCTCTCCAGTGTATCGAGGTGGTGTGACCCATGGAGAGAGGGGGAAGCAGGCCACGACCTCTGCCCAGACCCTCCCTGCCATGGAAAGCAGCTGGCCTAGCAGGAGGCTGGCTGGCTGCCCCATCACCATCACTGTGTGTTTGTAAAAGTCCCTTTTGCACTTGACAATGGAGTCACCCAATGACCTGTCTCTCCCTTTTAGACAGCATGCTTTCAGCATTTGGCTCTGTCCCTCCGGCATCCAGCACAGTACCTGGATCGCTGTGAGCCTCCACACTTAGGGGGTGATGGGTGGATGGAAATGCAGAGGATGGATGCAGGAAGAAGGGAGGGAGGCAGGCTGGGGCGGGTGCTGCATCCATAGATGCCACGAACAAAGAGGCAGATGAATGAGTGAGCCGATGAATCAGCAGCCTCGTGTCCGCCCAGTGACTGACACCTCCCATCCCATGTGCTCCTGCGCCTTGTCTCGTGTGCATGTGCAGAAGGCACAGCGAGGTGGCTGGGGCTCCCTGTCTTGTCTGTGGGCTCCCCCAGCAGCGGACTGGTGTCCCCCTCTTTGTGTCTTCCTTTATCCTCTGTTCCCCCAAACCTGAAGTTAGGCCACAACTGGCCTTTGGCAGACCCTCACTAACTCCCCAAGGCCTTCTCAGTTGAGGGGCCAAGGGCAGTGCAGCCTGCTGGGCCCCCAGGCCTCCTCCTCCCTCAGTCCTCCCGCACCTCCTCCGCACCTCTCTTGAGCAGGCCGGTCCTGCCCTCCAGGCTGCAGTTCCAGCGCTCATGCCGAAACTGGAACTGACACTCCAGCAGGCCCAGGTGGGCTGCGTCCCGCAGGGTCTCAGCCAGGCCAGGCTCCCTCCGGCAGAGCTGCTTCTGTCTTCGGGACAGCTTCAGCAGGTCGCACTGCTTCAGGTGGGCCCCACTCTGCACTGGGGCTGCCGCAGTGCCCAGCCCCGGGAAGGGCGTCAGGACCTCCCGCCCAGTCAGGCTGGAGAGAGTGAGAGAAGGCAGGCCGGTGAGCCATGGGGTTGTGACCCAGCAAGCCGAGGGATGACAATCCCCGTGGATGTGGGCCAGGTGACTTTGGAAGGATCTTTCTTGGGCGCTTCATTATTGTCCTTTGGGACAGCAGGTCAGCCCCACAGTGGATATGTCCCCATCTTATAGACTAGGAGACCAAGGTGCTTATGACAGGATTAGTGCAGAACCTCAAATCCAAGTTTTCCAGATTCCAGTTTCTGCTCTTCCCTGTCCTAGTTCCCAAATTTACCCAATTAGAGAAATTGTCTGGGTGCTTTTTTAAGAAAATTTTTTTAGATGTTGATAGACCTTTATTTTATTCATTTATTTTATATGTGGTGCTGAGAATCAAACCCAGTGCCTCATGCTAGGCAAGTGCTCTACCACTAAGCCACAACCCCAGTCCTGTCTGGGTGCTTTTTAAAAATACAGATCCCCAGGACCCACACTTAGCAATTCTGATTCTATTGGTCTGGAGTGGGGCCTGGGAATCTGCATATTTGCCACATTCCCTGGGAAGTTAAGATTGCAGAAGTTTAGGGAATATTGCACAAAGCATTGGTGACTTCCTGGAGGAGGACATCTTCCTAAGAGGGGCAAGCATAAGGGATGCAGATGTGGAGAAAACACCCAGGCAGAGCTCTCCATGTCCCCCCTCTCTTGCATTATATCACTGCCTAGTAAAACCTGGGTTGTTTCCTGAATCCCAGTTACATTGTCAATCATTTAGACTTTTGGAGCCTTGTACAGTAGGTGCTTGGGGAAAGGTGGAAAAGAAGGAAGGAAGGAAGGAAGGAAGGAAGGCAGGCAGGCAGACTGACAGATGGTTGGATGAAGGCAAATCCCAGACTTCTTATCCTGTATCCAAGGTCCCTTGATTCTGGAGTCAGGTGCTAAATTCTAAGCCTGACTCTGTGACTTCCTAGCTGTACAACCTTGAAGCCTGGGTTTTCTCCTCTGCAAAGTATAAAGAGTGGTCTTCTCTACCTTCCCAGGGTTGCTGCGTGGATTACATGAAAAGCATGAACCCTAACCCTAACTCTAACCCTAACCCTAACCCTCACCCTTCCTGCTAGCTGGGTCCCCAGCTTCTCTCTTCTGCAGAATGTCTTCCTCTCTAATTGGGCACAGGCTCCCTTTGTCCAGAGGAGGAGCCAGAGGTTCTATGCAAAGGCAGTGATGGGCTCAGCAGCAAACTGGGATCAGGAATTAGGACTCGACCTCCCTCCTTCCAGAAGCTGTGTGTGACATGGTGCTACTAGTTCAAGATGTTCGCTGTCCCTGCCCTGGTGCCCTCCTCCCTACCCCATATGGGTGAATTATACCTCATTCCAGGGCCCAGCTGGAAGAAGCACCCCTTCCTGGAACATGCCATCCTCATAGCCAGGCCCAAAAAGCAAAGGTGGAATCAGACAATAGCTCCTAAAGCTCCTGCTTGAATGTGGCACTTATCACCATTGCTCATGTGTCACTGGTCAAGGTAAACTCTGTGGGCCAAGTTCCAAGGGGTAGGAGAGGCCATCATCCCACGGAACCAAGGGCACGAGTTCTCCTGTTTGGAGTCACCTGCCTTCCCAGGACATTTGGCTGGATGCCACACCCTCTCTGTCTGCCTGGGGAATATGAAGCGTTGCTAGAGGGTGTGGGTTTGGCCAGACCCCAGGTGCCCCTGTAGATCCCAAATCCATCAGGGGCAGCCAACCCAGTGTGGAGCATATCTCTGAAACCTCGGAGCAGAGACAGATGCTATCAGGCTCCTCCAGGCCCAGCCTGGCCCTGGGCTCCTCTCCCAGACAGGGTGAGGGCAGGGGCCTGTTAATAATTAATCTGGGGGCAAATGGGTAAATTTCCAGTCCACCAGGCCTCCACCTAAACCCCTCCCTACAACCTGGCAGGAAATCTCAGAGCTTGACCCTTGACAGGTCTGGAGCACAGCCTGAGGTCAGCTGTGGCTGAGGAGGACCCACCTTGACTGACTTCCAGCGGGGGGGCTGCTGCAGAGACCCCACATGTCCTCCTCCCCGCAACAGGGGCTGGTAGAAGGGGAAACTTTTGCTCACACAATTCCTGTTTCAGAAGTTGGGAACTTCCTTGTAGAAGCTAATTGACAGACCAGAGAACAAGCAGGGAGTGATGGGAATTTTGGTCAATGGGGCTACACATTCTTCAAGGCCTGTCTCAAATTCCATTTTAAGAATAATAGCTATTTTTTGCTGGGGACAGAGCTCAGTTGGTAGAGTGCTTGCCTTGCAAGAACAAGACCCTGGTTTCAATCCCCAGTACCACAAAAAAAAAATAATAATAATAGCTATATTTATTCTACCATTATAATTATATATGTCATATTATAATAATACATTATATATTATATTAATTATATTAAATGTTATACTATGTATATATTAGTATACCTACCATTTTTTTTAGTTCCTATTCCTGAGTCATTAAAATAACTATGGTGGACACCTGATTGGCTACCATGTGATCCCTGTTGGCCATTTCATATTGCATGACCTTGCTGTTCTGATCTGTTGATTGGGTCAATGGAGATCACATGACCCAAGTTGGGCCAATCAGTCCTTTCTCTGGGAATTTGGACTTTGAATAAATGCCTACAGTTGCTTTCTCTCCCTTTCTCTCCTTGGGTAACTGTGACACAAAAGTTAAACAGTTGGAGCTGACCCAAAGAGGGAGGGAAAGAATGAACCAAATGAATTGGGAGAACCAGAGACAAAACCAAGAGGAACATTTCAGGCCCTGGTCCCAAGGTCTTCCTGAGGCTTTGCTGTGCTCTTGCTTAAGACACGCCTAACTGCAGAGTAAAGGCTGAGAGTCGGTTTGCCTAACTGAGAACATCGTCCTTTGTTATAACCTTTTGGCAGCTGTAGAATACCAGAATTCCCTCAGCCGCACTGTGAGCCAGGCTCAGTAAACTCCCTTCCACTCATCCACAGTCACTGATTTTAAAATTTTCATGTAATAGGTCCTGAAATTGATGGTCCCCAAAGTCCAGTACAAAGTCAGTTAATTTTATTAGCAGTAATGATACTTAGTAGTGATTAATGGTCAGGAAAGGCAGCCAACCGCACAGAGGCCTCAGGCCACACTGAGTCCTAGTCTGCCCAGGGCTGCTCTCCATGAAGGTTCCCTGGCCCTGTGTTGGGGGTCCCCACAGCCTAAGGGTGGTCCCAGGAATGAGTTTTCCTTTAATAAATCTGCAGCTTGGGGGTGTATTTTCTTTCAAGAAAGAGTACCATGACATCAGATTTAGAAAAATGACTCAACCTACTTCCTTAAGCAGTACTAGTGACTACCCCTTTGCATGCCCATCCTGTGGCATCCGCTAGGGAAGGGTTCTCCTGGACCCAGAAGAACTCTGGGCTTGACAGGCTCCTGCCCATTCGGAGGTCACCAGCTGTAATTCCCTCTTCTGGAAGAACCCCAGGCCTGAGAATCCTCCCATGGAACCCTGGAGGAAGTCTCAATTACCCACCTTACCGAGCCCCATGGGGGTAAGACAGACAACTGGAGGAGTTCAAGTGAGCTCCATGGGTCTTATGAATCCAGACAAACTGGGGTTTTAAGGAAGACACTGCCCTGTGGTCAATCCCTCCCTGTCAGTCACACAAGTAGCCAGCATTCGGAACTGAAGAGCAGAGAAGCCATAATTTGTGAGCTTTCTAACTGGTCTGAGGGATGGGGGGACAGTAGTTCCTCAGGACCACTGCCTGAATTCAGTGCTCCTGTGTCATCTGGGCCCATCACTCCATCAGGCTGCACCTGCTCTGACCCAGCTCGTCTGCGCCCTTCCTGTCCTCCCTGCGCTCCCCCAGGTTGACTCCCAGCCTCTCTTCCCAGTAAGAAAGCCACAACCACATGACCTACTTCTTTCTCCTCCTTTGGTTACCCCCAGGCTGTGCTCCCCTGCTTTCTGCAGCTTCTCAATCCATGTCCCTGATGGTCAGGGTGGTCCTCAGATCAGAAGCCTCCATCCCCCACACACAATGAGATGCCCTCTGGCTCTGACCCCAGGGCATCCATGACCACATCTACCCCTGGAGTGAGAAAAGCCAAAGGTTCCCTCAGGACTTACCTCACAGACACCCACTCCCAGATCCCCTCTGTCCATTCCTGGCCCTTCCTGCCTTCCTCCTTCTGCTCTCTTACACACCCAGCTGCAAATTTTGCTCATCTGTCCCTCAGGGTGGCCTTGGAAGAAGCAGCAGAAGGTTCCCAGGGCCCTGGGGAAAGCCTCCTAGGAAATCACTCTGCCTGATGTCAGAAGGACCCCAAGGGCTATCCAAGACCCAGGCTGGACTGGAGCTTACCCTTCAACAATCACCTCCTGCCTGCTGGAGGGTGGGGACCCGAGGACCTGGGTAGTCTGGTCATCTAACAAATACGAATTGGCTTGTGAAAGAGAGCCTGATGGGAACCAGACCTCCCAGGTTCACATCCCACCTGGGTTGCCTTAGGCAGGGCGCTTCACCTCCTGTGGATAATAGCAGAACCTGCCTTGCAGGGTTGCTGACGGGATTAGATGAGTTGACGTCTACAAAGCTCTTATAACAGTTCTGGAAACAGTAAGTTACAGGTATCATTTCTGAGCACCCACTGCGTGCCAGGCACTGTGTTGGGCAGGACACGGTCCTACCCTCAACAAACTCACAGTCTTGTCGTGGGGAGCTTGATTGGATTCAGGACAAGACCCCAAGGAACAGGAGAAAGAACAAAGCCTCGAACTGGCCTGTCTCCCTGAGGAACAACCAGTAGGCGAATTCCTGGCACCATCTAAGTGACAACCCGACCTTGGTCAGTCCCATCCTGCCTGGAGTGGGAGGCCTGGGGGTCTCAAGGAGGCTGGAGGAAGCTCTTAGGGAGCACTCCAGGCTGTCTGGGGGAGGCTGAGCAGGTGCGAGCTTCTCTCATCACTTGGGGGAGCCCCAGGCTGTTCTTCCAGACCAACCCCCACCCTTGTTTCTGCTCCACAGTCTGATGGTTCAGTAGGGGCTGCCCCCATTTGGGGGTGGGTAGGTGTGGCAGGACAGGGTGGGCTGTTCCCAGGGCACCAGGCAATGCCAGCGTGTCTGGACCTCTAGCCAGAGGGGCCAGGAGTTGTGCCTGGCACCAGGGCCCATGCCAACTGCAGGCAGCTTCCTGAGAACCAGGAAAGCCTCCTGCTGCCTGAGGCCTCGGCCCGCCCGGCAAAGCCCCACTAGATGCTCCCGATAGCAGGCTTCCGCTGCAGGGCCGTTTGCATGGTCGCTGCTCCTTTGTACTTTCATCTCCAGCATCTCAGCCCACCTCTCCCGGCCTCACTGAGCCCCCCTCACCCTCACCCGGCCCACACTCTCCACTCCCCACCTCTCCCATGCAGGGCCTGCCCAACCAGAAAAGCGCCACGGGGCTGCCTGGTTGTACTTCAGAGAGGGGAGTTCTCGACACCCACCTCACCTGGGGACCTCTCTCCTCCCCTTGTCACAGAGGGGCCCCAAGTTTGTCCAGGGCACCCCCTTCTGGGCAGTGCATCTCCTTGTCCCTCTCTGGACCTCTTTTTCCTCTCCAGGATTCCATGTCACCTTGGACCTCCCTCATGGAGACCCCCCTACTGGGCAGCCGTTTCTTACCTGTGTTCCAACTGTCCCCACCCCTCTTGAACTCACCTGCTCATCATTTACACCTGTATTCCCTGGCCGCCAGCTTCATACTAGGTCTGCCCCAAACACCAGCCCACTCTCTGCTTCCCTGCCTGGCTCCATCACCCCATTCCTGGTTCAGGTCTTTCTTCCTCCCCAGCTCTTAGCCCCAGGGCCCCATGACCCCACCCCAGGGACTGATTCTGGCCACCACCTTCCCCACTCCAGAGTCTCATCCCCCACCAGTCCCTGCTCCAAGAGAGAAGAGCCCAGCCCAGCTGTGGGCTTTGTCTCTCCAGGAACAGCTCCACTTCCTGTTTCGCCCAGGCTGCCTGCTGAGGATGGCATCAGGGAGACACTGCTCCAAGCTGAGTGGCAGTCACAGCCAGCGCCAGCACACTCTGCATCTCAACAATCTCCAGATTTAGAGGGTGGCTAGATCAACATCTGCGGAGGAAGTGCTTCTCCTCCCTCCCGCCGCCCGCCCACCCCGCTCCCTTTTTGCTCAGGCTTAGACTGAAGCTGGGAGGGGAAGACTTTGTCCCTGGCATGCACAGAGGGTCCTCAAAGTCAGTCCTGTGCAGAGGGATCCCTCACCCCTGTAAGTCTGGGGTTAGAGCCTCTTCCCAGGTCGTTGGCTGGGTGCAGATGTACACCATGTTGGATCACCATGTTGGAAAGCCGGCCTGACCCTGCAGGGTCACCTGGCAGAAGCTTGGCCCCGGTGGCTCCTGGGGGGGCGGGGAGCAGAGGACAAGAGCCTTGCCAAGTGGACGGGTCTCTGCTTGGACCCATCTGGTGCCCTGGGAGTTCATGTAGGATCTATGGCCCAAGGTGAATTCATGGCAGGGCTGGGACATGCCCTAGTTTTCCTGGTTGCTTCTACCAAGCCTGATAGTTTCTGCTTTCAGTCTCAACATAGCCCTTCAGGGAAGCAAAATCAGTCATTGTCATGGCAAATGTCTAAGGTGATGGGAACACACGGCAGGTTTTAAGGGAAGGAAGCCTGGTCTGGACTCCTCTGGTCTCCTGGCAGCTTGACAGGTAGAACCTCAAGAAGGGAGAGGAGGGCCTTCTGTTTGTTTATTTATTTGTTTTGGTACTGGGGGTTGAACCCAGCCAGGCCTTATCACTGAGCCCCAGTCCCAGCTCTTTCTTTCTTTCTTTCTTTCTTTCTTATTTATTTATTTATTTATTTATTTATTTATTTATTTATTTATTTATTTGAAACAGGATCTCACTAAGTTGTTAAGGGCCTTGCTAAGTTGCTGAGGCTGGCTTTGAACTTGTGATCCTCCTGCCTCAGCCTCCTGAATCACTGGAATTACAGGTGTGTGCCACTGTGCCTGGTCCTTCTGTTTAAAGGCTGCTTTTCCTTGGTCTGACATGGTATTTTTTTGGGCCAGAAGTTAGGCTTACAAATGTGGCCTCCCTTTTCATACTAAAGTGTGAGGGTCTGATGCAGTACCAGAGCCTGAGAACCTACTTCGCCAGATAGAGGGAAGATCAAAGGGGAAGGTCATGAAGAGAGAGGAAGGGAAAGCCCATTGTGGTGAGGGGGAGGTGAGGTGAGGGGGAGAAGTGGAGAGAAGGGGGCTGGAAGCCTTAAAGGCAAGCCTCCCCGACTTCCTAGGTTCACAGGGCCAGCCTTAAGTCAGGGGAGGAACAGCCCCAGGGCACAGGGCAGCAGGAGAGGAGGATCCAGGGGTCAGCAAAGGGGAAAAGCTACTGCCCACCCAGACACTCACTGTAGGCCAGAGGGTGACACCAAGGACCGTGGGGGACAAAACCAACAAGAGAGCCCTAGGACCTCTGCTACAAGGAGCTACAAGCACATGAAAGCCAGGTGCAGTGGTGTACACCTGTAATCCCACGACTTGGGGAAGGCTGAGGCAGGAGGATCTCAAGTGCAAGTCCAGTCTGGACAACTTAGTGATACCCTGTGTTCAAATCAAACTTAAAAAAAGGGGGGGGGGGAGGGCTGGGATGTAGCTCGGTGGTACTGTGTTTATCTAGAGTGTGCCAGGGCCCAGGTTCAACTCCCAGCACTGCCACACACACAAACAAAGTGCTAGATCAAGAGTTGACACATAGTTTAAGAATTGCCCCTACACATGCTAGTGAAGTGCAAGGGCGACAGGGTAGAAGGGGAGAGGGAGTGAAGGAAAAGGCAAGCTGGCACTCAACAGGCAGTACAAGGCAGGGGTGAAGGAGTTGGCTCTGGATTCTGAAAAGCCACTAGTTGTGTGACTTTGGGCAAAGCACTTGACCTCTCTGAGCTTTTCTCTGGCTCATCTATAAATGAGGCTAATCATGCCGGCACCTATCTCCTGGGTTGTCACCAGGAGAGATGATGCACGGGAAGTGTTGAGCATGGGAAAGATTCAATTTGTTTTGAATTGTACACAGTTGGGACAAAGATGCAGAGAGGAAGGAACAGATTTTGGCCAAGATACTCCTTAACTTGGGATGCTGTAAGGCAGATCACTAGATTTCATGGACTCTATGTATAGATACCATTTTTACATACATATATATAATACATATTACATATATTATATATTTTATTTACGTGCTTTAAAAATGTTTAGGGATCAAAACCAGGCTCTTGCACATACTAGACAAACACTCTTCCACTGAGCTACGTCCCTAGCCCTTTACACATTTATTTAGCCTTAAATATAACCATGAGAGATGAAGATTAGTCCATTTTACTGATGGGAAAACTGAGGTCAGAATGGTTGACTTGCCCTGGGTCAGTTAATAAGTGATAAATGGAGGATATGAACTCCCCTATTGCTCCTTATGCCACAGCAGGGCCTGGGCCACCTCCCATCTTGCTCAGGTTGACCCCAAGGTGAGGATCACCCTTATAGATGACCTGGCCCACCCCTCCAGAGTCCAGCACACAATCCCAAAGGCGCTGGTACCTACCTCCCTTAGGCATTTTCAGCCTAGAGGATGCCTGCTCTGTTTCCTTCTCAGTCACAGACACTCTACCACCATCCACTGAGGGGCTGGTGTGACCCTGAGCCCAGCTCTGGAGCCCAAGTCCTCAGGGGTTACAGCTCAGCCAGGGACAAGCTGTCCCAAATTCCTTCCCAAAACACAATGATTCTTATCAGGAAGGTTTGGCTTTTAATCCACCACCCTTTCTCTCCTCTTACCCTGTTTTACTCAGAACCCAATATAATCTCTTTAAAATTTTTTTAAATAAAAATGATGACATTCCAAAGACATCAAACGCTTAGGAATAATTTTTTTTTCAAAAACTATTTTGCAAGATCAGTACACTGAAAACTACAAAGCTGCTAAGGGAAATTTAAAAAGTCCTAAATAGATAGAATCAACTGGTTTAGGAAGTGGAATACTCAGTGTTAGAATGTCAATCTCCCATAGATTGGTTTATTGCAGTTGCAATCAAAATCCCAGAAGGCTTTCGTGGACATGTTGACCATTGATGCTAAAATTTAAGTGGAAACACAAAGGACCTGAGTGGCTGAAAAGATTTGGAAAAAGAAGGATGAAGTTAGAGAACATAGAGCATCTGGTTTATAGACTTACTATAAAACAACATTAATCAATACTGTGTGGCATTGGCACAAAGATAGGCACGTAGATTAATGGGACAACACACTGAAGATTCAGAAATGGTCACACAAATATTAGATCAATTGATCTACCAAAATGATGCAAGGGCGGAAGGATCATTTTTCAACAAATGACCCTGGAAAAAGCCCCACGTGGGGAGCAATATGCCTCAACCCTTACCTCACACCACACACGCTCAAAATGCAGCAGACACTTCAGTGTAAAAGCTAAAATTGTGCTGCAGCTGCTAGAAGAAAACATGGGAGGAAATATCCACAATCCACCCAAAATTTGCAGAGATTTATTGGATAGGACACTAAAAAACAAGACATACAGGAAAAAGTCGATAGGGATGCTGAACTTCATCAAAATGAAAAACTTCTGCTCTTTACAAGACACCAATAAGAAAACGAAAAGGGAAGCCACAACCAGGGATAAAATGTTGCCAATACTTTCTGGACAAAGGACTTGTATCTAAAATACATTAAGAACTCTTAAAATTCATTACCAAGAAGACAAATAACCCAACAGAAAAGTTCAAATGACCCATAGACATAGGAAAAGAAATGTCCAACACACCATTCATCAACGGAGCCATGAGATAGCAATGCATACCCACTAAATTGGCCACAATCGCTGGGCACAGTGGCGCACGCCTGTAATTCCAGCACTTAGGAGACTGAGGCAGGAGGATCTCGAGTTCAAAGCCAGCCTCAGCAACTTAGCAAGGCCCTAAACAACTCAGTGAGACCTTGTCTCTAAATAAAATACAAAATAGGGCTGGGGATGTGACTCAGTGGTGGAGTGCCCTGGGTTCAACCCCAACAAAAAAAAAAAAAAGAAAGAAAAAAAAATTGGCCACAATGAAGGTGGATGATAGTCAGCAAGAATATGGAGCAACTGGAACCACATAGATGGTACTATCACCTTGGAAAACCATTCGGCCATTTCCTATAAGTCAAACCATATGATCCAACCATCCAGTCCTAGACAGTTCTGTAAGAGAAATTAAAACATAGGTCCACAAAAGCGGTGCACACGGGTGCTTAGACTAGCTTGATTGAGAGCAGCCTCAAACTGGAAATAACCCAAATGGGAAATGAATGCACAAATTGTGGTACATCCATATAATGGAATACTACTCAGGAATAAAGAGGAAAGTGCCCTTGATACATGCAACATGGATGAATCTCAAAAATGTATGTTGAGCAAAAGAATCCACACATGAAAAGCTTTGATTCCACTTACACAAACATCTGTAACAGCAAAACTAATCTGTAGTGACAGGAAGCAGGGGATTGAGATAGGCTGGGGCTGGTGAAGAAGGGAAAGGTTGGGTGATCACAAAGAGGTCCGGAGATTCTCTGGGGTGGTGGAAATGTTCCATAGAATAACTGTGGTCAATACAAATGTGTTGCGCAGGTGTAGACATTTTTTTAAAACTCAGTGTACTTAAAAGGCATGTATTTTATTATGTATAATAATAATTTGGAAAAATTAAAGTTTATGTTTTCTTTCTGCAATGGAACCCCAATTGCTGCACCTCCACAACCCACCTGGGAGACAGGATGCCCTGAGACCACAGGCTGTCAGGTGGGCTCTCGGAGGATGCCATGGTGACAGGGGGACCAGGGCTCAGGGACCGAGTTTGTTCTGGCTGTCCTTGGTCAAGCGTCTTTTGCATCTGCAGGTCCCACCGTTTCCCAACCTGAAGGCCTGGTCCTGGCACTGGAAGTCAAGGATTTCCCAAGAGCATATGTTTTGGCCTGGATAACTTAGGGATTCTGCAAATATTAACTTCTGTGCTGTTTTGTAAACCAGCACCCTGCTTATGTGATGAGCCAGGCACATGCCAGGTCCTGTCACTCAGCCCAGTTTTTAGTCTTCCCAGTGGCTTTGTAAAGCATTCCCGTAAATGCAGCAAATCATAGTTGTCTTTGGTGATGCTTTCTAAACGCGTGGACTGCACTAAGGGAATTTCTTTCCTTTCTAGGGACAGTACAAGAAGCTTATGAAAACACAGTCCTGGATTTGAATCCACACTTTGCCTTTAGCTAGCTGTGTGACTTTGGACAGATGCTCTAACCTTGCTGAGCTTTGTGTGATGACAATACCCATTTTAGAAGAAGGTGTGAGGCTTTATTGAGACAATGAATGATCGGCTGCCCTCTGGGCACCACACAGTAGTAGCTCAGGAAGCCATTTTCTGTAAGGCATGTAACATAGACTCAAGGCAGGACC
Source organism: Glaucomys volans (assembly GCA_020662805.1). Classification (NCBI taxonomy): domain Eukaryota; kingdom Metazoa; phylum Chordata; class Mammalia; order Rodentia; family Sciuridae; genus Glaucomys; species Glaucomys volans. Next base: position 290,971 of record JAJEJO010001726.1, read on the forward strand.
TAGTGTCTATCTTGCCCCCACTAATTTGCTGTGTGACGTTGGGTGAGTCACTGGACCTTTCTGACCCTCAGTTTCCTTTGGAAATCATACTTCAGGAATGGCTCTGAGGATTTGATGAGAAAAGAGATTGCATGAGAAAGTGATTTGTAAATTTCTCTGCAATTTATGTGACCATTACCATCAACAGAATTAGGATCTAGGTCCAAAAGCACAAAAGCGCCTGCAGCCACCACTGGCTCATTGTGCTAGGGGTTGCTTGTTCTGAAAAATGGGGATACTAATGAATGCATGCCCTCTTTAAAGCAGGGTGCTGGTCACTTCCAAATCCAAAGTCTGAATGCAAAATCCCCCAAGATTAGTCTCACAAAAATTGGCCTCGCCTGCTCTTCTGATAACCAAAATCTCTTTTACTAGGAAATAAATGAAAGCACTTCGAGTTATAGTCAGAAGTATGACTTAGCATTGCAAACGGCCCTGGGGAAGAGAGAGGCATATTGCTTCGCATTTTCACTAAAGTGTGGAAGAGTCATATCAGATTCCTTCCAAAGAACAAATTCAGATAGGAATCTGGAAACCTGGCATTAACTGAGTCCAAGAGGATTTCCTCAGTGAGAGTCCTGACTGAACCCTGTCCATTCTCTGGGACCCAATACTTAACAGAATGAGGCCCTAATTTTAGCTTACTCTCCAAGCATTTATCCTGCTCCCCAGACTGGGGTGGTGGTGGTTTGGGTATACCCTGGTATGCCCAAACCCTGCCTGTCAGGGCTCCTGACCTGGAAGAGGTGATTTCAAACTTTTTGGACCAGACCTAGCTCTAGCTGACCATCTTCCCACTCCTTTCTAAGGATGTCTCTGTTCATACCCCCAGATTCTAACCCTGTGCACTGTTGAGAACTCTTTTCCCTTTCAATACACCAGCCAGGGTGGTCCAGAACTCCTGGAACCCCTCTCCTCCTACCCCCACCTGACCTTCACTCCTACCTCCAACCATAAAACCCAAGCAAACAAAAGAATTGTGGAAGTGAGCTGGTGTCCAAGGGGATGCCCTTGTCTTCTCCATTCTAGGTTAGAAACCTCTCAGATGTCCTCTGGGACATCAAGATACCATATCTGGTTTCCTTACTACTATTAATAATAATAATAACAACAATAATCATTAGTATTAGTTGAGCATTTACTATGTGTAAGACATCATTCTAAGTGCTTTACATCATTCTCACTCCTCTTAAGAATAGGCACTGTTATTCTCATTTTACAGATCAGAGACTGGTGGACGAAACCATTAAGTACCTTGAACAAGAGCATGCAGTTAGCAAGTGGCAAGATCAAACTTGAGTCTGTGCCCACCCATATGTCCCTCCTGCTGGGGCAGCTCCTTCAAGCCTGAAATCCTGGGAAAACAAACATCACATATGTGCACTGCTCTTGGGGTGGGTTGGGTATCAACCCTTCCTTTGTACAAGGGAAGAAACTGAGGCCCTGAGACCAAGTGATCATCAGTAAGCTGGACCCAGGGCTAGGGTCTTGGCTGACAGCTTTTTCTGTATATTCTAGGGGAGGCCACTGCCTACAGCCCAGGCATGTAATTTCCAGGGGTCATGACCTGGAAATTAGCCTGCAGCACTTACTCCAGTCTGCAAGGGACTCCTCAGACCCTGGCACCCCCCTCCCTGGTGGATTCCTAAGAGCAGCTTCTGGCAGGTGGCTTGCTGGGTGTTTTCATGGCTTTGCCTGTTTGTGGGTGAACACCCCCGCCCCCCAAAAAAGGGAAGGTTTAAAGTCACAGACACAGGTGATTGGAGTCAGTTATAGGTGAAGGTCAGGAAGATGCCTCCTCATCCACGAATGATGTCTGCCTCCATCCCAACCCCACCAGGTCCCTGCAATTCAGAGTCAGAGAAGAGACTTGGAAATAATTGCGCTGTAACTTTTGCTCCAAACATTCCCCTCGTGGTTACTGCCCACTCTCTCGGCAGGTGTCACCCCAACTGTGATCCTCCTTTTCCAACTATGTAAGTCCTCTAAAATGGGCCTCTCTCCCTTTCTTTGTCATTTTCCTGAGCATTCACCCGGTGTCAGGTCTCCAGCTGACACTCCCCACCACCCGCGGTTCCCCATCCCTCTTGGATCAGCAATATCTTCGACCTCGGCAACAATCCACTCCCACCCATGCGCCCAGCCCTCCAGATCTCCCCTCCGCACGGCGAAGGCAGAGGGCATGGAAGGAGTCCGAGGCAAGGACTGTGACTGGCCAGAGCCCAGGATGGGGGCACACAGGGCACGCGAGTGAGAATCCAGAAAGGACAGCGGAGCGCGGGGCGGACGCCTGGACGGACAGGGACAGGGCAGGGCGCGCTGGGGCGGACAGGGCCAGGATCCGAGGCGCGTGCAGAGCCCGGGAGCTTGGGCTGGAGTCTGACACCCAGCGGGGTGAGGAAAACGGAGGCACAGGAGACCAAAGACTTGGACTCTCGAAGGGGTGATCTGAATCTGAACCCGGGAAACCAGAGACCAACTCAGGGAACGAATTCCGCGACCGCAAGGTGGTCTGGGTTCCGCCAGGGAGAGGCTCTGAGTTCGAGGCCTCCCGGGAGCGAGGGACAGTGGGCGGGGGAGCGGGGAGCTGGCCCTGCCGTGGCGGGAGGGGGCGGGCCGGGACGCGGCGGGCACTGACCCGAAGTAGGCGGCGGCGGCGGCGACGGCGGGCAGCGCCAGGAGGCAGAGCGCGGCCAGGGCCAGCGTGGGCGGGGGGCGCATGGTGCCGGCAGCGCGGCGCCCTCTAGCATCTCCCAGCGCCGCTCAGCGCTCGCAGCGCCGCCACCTGCCGCCCGCGGGGCTTTAAACCCGGGCGGGGCGGAGCGGGAGCGGCGAGGGGAGGGAGCGGCGCGGGAGGGGCGGCCTCCGGGCGGCGAGCCCCCCGCCCTATTGGTTCCCCGTCCTTGCCCCGCCCCGTCGCGGGTGGGGCCGCGGGCCTAGGCCCGCCCCTCGCTCCCTCTCCCTCGGCCCCAGGTGAGAGCTCACCTGGCGCCGCGCCCACCCCGAGACGCCGCAGCGGAACGTGAAGCCCCCCGGCCCTGGAGAGGCGGGATCGGGGTACCAAGATGAGACTGTGTAGATTCTGCCTCTCCCCCGCGGGGCGGAGGGGCGCGCAATCTCTGCAAGCTCCTGGAGTGTGCGGAAAATCCGTGTCGCTGTCACCCTTCCCGCCCAGAGGTTGCAGGTTCCCCCTTCGCAGCCCCCGGACTCGCTGAGGGCAGGGCCGGATCCTGACCCTGAACCTCTCCAGTAGCGGGAGAAATCCATACCTAGTGACTGGGGAGATCCTCTTGGTCAGAGGGGAGGATGAAAAGGGAGCCTGGGTTTTGTTGTTGGTGTTTGTTTGGTATTTTTGTTTGTTTATTTAAACCGGAGGCTGGCCGTCACTGGCAAGGGGCATAGCGAGGGCTTCACAGATGCTGTTGATGTTTGCCAGGACAGAAATCACGATTCGGCCGTGTGGCAGGCAGGCCATAGAGGGAATCTACACACCTGCTTTCTAAGGTGTGTAGATGCCCAAACATCTATCCGATAGGTGCTGGGCCCCAAAGCTCTGTCTTGCTTACTCTTTTTAAAAGTTTTACGTCTGAGCTAGGTGGGGTGGGGCACGCCTGTAATCCCAGCGATTTGGGAGGCTAAGACAGGAGGATCATAAATTCAGGGCCAACCTCAGCAACTTGGTGAGACAAAAGATTAAAATGATGGGATGTAGCTCACTGGTGGAATAACCTGCGTTCAGTCTCTAGTACACACACACACGCACACACACACACACACACACAAAGGTTTAACTCCAATACCTGTAGTGAAGTGTGCTGATCAAAGCAGGAACTGGCACCTCTAGGAAGGAAACATGACCCAAGTGAGATTTGAAATGTTTTGGGAGTCAAACACTGGATCCAGTCAAGAAAAGCCAGGCTTTGAGGTGGGCACCAGCATGATTGGGGGCTGGGAGAGGTGTTGGGAAGAGGACCCCTTGGAAGCTAGGTGGTGTTAGCAGAGGAAGCCCCTGCCATAGATGAGCTCTTTGGACTGTTTCTATGTCAAATGAGTGGAGTACCTAGAGAACCTGTTGATCTTTAATAGCTCTGCCAGCCCTATCCAATCTCACGGCTGTTTGTTGAAGCTGAGTGGCCCAGTTCCGTGTGCAGAGCCCTGGCTTCCAGTCATGTAAATTGTGAGCCCCGGATGAGATGTCATGTGCCTAGCAGGTGCTAGCCCTCAATACCAATGACTGTCAATGCCCACTGGCAGGAGCCACAGTGTGCCGGTGTTTACTATGAGTTTGGGGGGTCGGGGAATGGATGTCTGATTTGTATCATTTGTTTATTTTTGTGCCATAAATGTAAACGTCCCCACTATGACTGATTTCAAGCCACCAATGTCTTTCTTATTGGAGTTGGAGAAGATGTGCACAGTAGGCTTTGCAAGCCCGCTGGACCTGGCTCCAGCACATCACTGCTGAAACCTTGAACCAGGATCAAGGAGGCTCAAAGGAGGTGGGGCCTGAGTGGCACTAGTGAGTCAGAGAAGAGGATGAGCCATGGACTGGAGTGGTGGAGGGACACCACCAAGCCCCAGCCATGCCCATGGGCACCCAGGTGTGGGTAGATGAGGAGGGAGTGAGCCCATCGTGGGCTGCCCCAGCTGCCGCTCCTGTCCTCAAGCCCATAAGCACACACCCTAGGCACAGCACATAAGGCCGGCATGTGCAGTGGGGGGATTTCTCCCAAAGTGACACATCCTGAACATGAAAGTTACATCGATTGATCTCTGATCTAGGTTGTGCTACAGAGAGGGTTGAGGAAGTCACAAAGGTTTGATGGAGATGTCATTTCTTGGAGAATGAGAAACACATAGAAAATGTTCAGATAAATGCCCTGAGTTCCCACCAGCCAGTGGCAGAGACCTGCTCTTGGGCTCCTTCCTTCTGAGGTTAGAATCATGGCCTAAATCTGCCTCCTGGGGCCATCCCAAACTTGCCCACAGAGCCCTCAGAGGTCTGTTCCTGCCTTCTTAGCCACCAGGGCATCGCAGATCACCCAGGTGGCAGCTCCTCGTTGTTGATAATGGGAATTCCTAAAGCACTTCCAGGGTATGGAGCTCCAGCTGCACAAAGCCAGGCTCAGTCCATGGTCTCACTGAGGTCTCAAGTGCCCTGGGAGGCTGGGGTGATCCATATCCCCATTGCATAGATGAGAAAACTGAGGCCTGGAGAGCTGGAATAGCTGGTGCAGGTGACCCAGCTGTAGTAGTGAAGGTAGGAGTTGAGCCCAGCCTCAGGGAGATTGCCAGTACTGGCCATGGCTGGCTCAGGGATGCAGAGGCACAGCCCGACTCACGGCAGCCTATGCATTATACATCCTTTCATGGCATGGTATACCTCCTAAATGTCAGGCCTCAAGGGGCTTATAGTCTGGAGGGGGAGATGGTGGAGCAGCAGGTCATCCCACAGTTGTGGTATTATGGGTTCCCTGAGGAAGGACATAGGAGTGGCCCTCAGGACTTAAAGCCCTTGTGCTATGTATGGCTTGTATGTATGCTCCCAACCTGCCCTGCCTTGCTAGTTCCTCAAGGGGCAGGCCTGAGTTTTATTTCTCTCTGTGTGTCCAGAGTCTGGCCCAGGTCCAGCACATAGTAGGTGCTTAGGGAATATTTCCAGCTTATAGACTTAATCTGTGGCCTTTTTATTCAGCTGAAGAGATATGGAGTGTCATACAAACATGATGCATGCTCACAGAAGCGTTCCCTCCTGGGCTGACACAAGTCCTATTGAGCATGGGTGCATACACACACACACACACACACACACACACACACGCAGCACAAGTCCAGGCATTCAGTGACTCACAGATCCCCCACTCCCCCAAGGATGTCTGAATTCCTAGGTAGACCCACAGCTGCTCTGCATCCGCACGTTCCCACAGGTCGGCGAGAGGGGCATTCTTAGACATACACAAGCAGCTGCCTGTCTCCATGAAGCAGCCCAAGGCAGCCGCTGCTCAGGGATGCAGTGTCCCCTCCTCTGTGAGTATGCACATGAGCGCGTGCACACACACACACACACACACACACACACACACACACACACACACAGTCATCCCTTGGAGGTCACAAGCATGCAACCAAAAGTCTTATAAAGGTTGCATCAAATCCAGCTCCAAAGTGTCTCTAGAACCCCCTTCTTCCTCTATCGCTAGCAAACCCTCAGGAACCAGCCATCTTTGACCCCAGGTTACCCACACCTTCAATTCCCAGCCAGAGAGCACTCAGAGAACCCTCTGAGCTCCCTACCAGGCCATGAGTGAGTAGAAATGGAGACAGGCATTCCAGATGACTGTCTCCCTCCAATCTCCCTCCTAGCTGCACTAGAAATGGACTCTGGACCCAACAGGAAGTGGGGAAAGCAATGTCCCAGTAGTTTGGAGGGAAAGCACCAGAGCCCATGGGGTTGGTCCTGGTGAGGCCTAGTCAGGATTGGTGTGGTCTGTTTGCTTGTCCCTCTCTTGTCCTTCCTCATCCTCCCTGTGACCTGGCCTTCTCTGCCAGTCATTGTGACTAGTTCTCTTCTGACCACTCCATTTGTTCTGACCCCACACATTTGAGTGGCATTGGCAACACCCTGTGACTTCGTTTGTGTTATTAGACTTTGCAGTACTGTGGGCTAGGGCACAGTCATCATCGTCCCCACTTTACAGACAAGGACACTAAAATCCGGAAAGGTGAGTAACCTCCTCAAGGTCACAGAAGTCACTGGTGCTTGGTGGTGGGGAACCTGATGCTTCTAGAACATGGACCTGGACTGGGACTAAAGCTAAGTGGAAAGAGAGCTTCAGAATCCCTACACAGGGGACTCGGCTGAATCCAAAAATGGCCATGAGGGCAGAAAAAGACCAAAATGTTAAAAGTGGGTGGGTGCCAAGCAGGATGGGGGTGTGGGAGAAATGTTTGACCCTCTGTGTATTTTCCAAGTTTTCTTCTACAAGCACTTTATACATTTATAATGGGGGAAAAAAACTTAAAATCAGGAGGAGACAAATACATCAGAATAAATCCATCACGTTAGATCTTTAGCTTTGGCAGGAAAGATACTTGGGAAGGGAGTGGGGAAGTATTCTGGGAGGATGTCCTCCCATGGCATCCATGCATGGATCCTTCTGTAGAAAGGGTCCCGGTGCTCGCTTGGGGAGCTCAGTCTAGAGTCAACAGAGCTCACCCCTTCCCATGGCAATTCCAGTGGAAGCCCTCTCACCTCCTTTCCCCCCTCCCTTCCTCTTCTTCCCATTGCAGATTGACCCTCTAAGTCACGTTGTGTGGGGTGTTGAAGGAATGTCCCTCTCTTGCCTGCCTGAGGTCCTCCGGCAGCCCGTGGTATAGTCAGATCTTTGCATTTAACCAAGTAGAGGTGCCCTTCAGCATCTCCCCCGCACCTGTCGCCAAGGCCAGCAAGCTTCCTCCTGGGGGCCTGCCTTGGCCTGCCACTTTTATCTCTCTCTGCTCACTCATCACCTTGGCGCTAGAAACTTTATTGACACGACTTTATTTTGTACCAGTGAGTATGTTAATGCACACCTTCCTTGAGTTAGGCATCCTTGCTAAACTGAGACCCTGTCCCCTGTGTGGGTGTGTGTGTGTGTGTGTGTGTGTGTGTGTGTGTGCGTGTGTGCGTGTTTAACTCAAAGTGCTAGGGATTGAACCCAAAGCCTCTCCCATGCTGGGCAAGTGCTCTACCACTGAGCAACACCCCCAGCACTTCCCCACATCTCCTTCTATGGAGGAGCTGAGCTTTAGGAATGAATAAATAACACTGGACCCTGGACAACATTACTGACATCTAGAAATCCTGCCCTTGATTTTGTAATGTTCACGAGAGACAAGGTGATTGCCGTCTCTGCTAGGACAGTTGAGCTAGGTGGAGCGTTCTGAGCAGTCCAGTCTGTGCGGCAGTTGCAGGTGTGTAGGCAGGTACATAGGTAAGTAGGTAGGTAGAAAAATTGATAGCAGCCTGGAGGGAAATGACCTGCTCCACGGTTCTCATATGTCCACTCACAAAGGCAGGTGACATACACTTCTTGCTCTTCCTAGACACTGGACTCCATGAATAAGCCCACCACCATGCCCCCTAGTTGGCCCTTCCAGAAGCGTTGGAACACAGTGAGGTGGCCGGGCAGGCAGCACGGAGCAGCAGGCATCTGTCTTCGACGACTGTGGAAGCACCAAAGGGTGTCTTACAACAGACAGGTGCACCTTGCAGGGCCAGCCACAGGTTCTGCTCACAAGAAAGGAAAAGGAAGGAAGCAAAAGAAGTAGGGAGGCAGGAGCAGAAATGAAGAACAATGGCAGAATTGACTGCATCTAATACCCTAAAGATCCACTCTACACACGGGCTCTGCAACATCTTCTAGCTGACTTCCATCAGAGTCCCTTCTTGCTCTCTGTGAAGGAAGGTGAGAAAAAAAGGATCCCATCTTGAAGTTCAGAAGGTCCCTGCAGAAATGCAGTCTCTTTGCAGTTTTAGGAGATGGCTACCAAAGTCATTTCCTCCAGGTCACACTGTCACAACTGCAGGTACAAATAAATTTACAGGAAGTGCTGGCTAACTGAGCACTGACTGGTAGACAGTTGCACACAGCATGTTTTCTCGAACCCAGTGAGGGGGCCAGCCAGACCTCTTTCTTTAAACCTGGGAGAGACTCAAACCTGGGCTTAGGTGGCACATACATTCCTGCAGTCCCAGCTACTCCTGAGGCTGAGGCAGGATGATGGCAAGTTTGAGGCCAGACTGGGCAACTTAGTGAAACCCTATCTTAAAATCAAAATTAAAGAACAGCTGGGGATGTGGTTCAGTGGTAGAGCACTCACCTCGCATGTGTGAGGCCCTGGTTCAATCCCCAGTATCACAACAAAAGGAAAGAAAAGAAAGCAAAATGATACAATATTTGCATATAACCTGTGTACCTTCTCCCATGTACTTTAGATCAAATCCTGATTACCTATAACAGCTGGTACGATGCAAATGCTGTGTAAGTAGTTGTTATTCTATACTGTTTAGGAAACAATGAAAAGAAAAAGTCTGTACATGTTCCGCGCAGACTTGTTTTAAAAACATTTTCCAGTGGTGGTTGCTCCTACAGATGTGGAACCCACAGATACGGAGGTGCCTCTTACACCTGGGACTAAGAAATGACTCGGTTCCTGTGGTGGAAATGCACACAGTTTATTGAGAAAGACATATAGATAAATAATGTATCTGACATTTCTATGTAAGTGGAAGCTAATTCCTGAGAGCTCGCTATGCTACTATATTAATTCTCACAACAATTTACAGATGAGGAAACTGAGGCACAGAGCCAAGCGCAGAAGAGGATTCCAACCCAGTAAACTTGAGTCAGAGGCTATGTGTTTAATACCTGTGCGGCATTAAAAGGAAGAAAGTACCAGATAAGATGGGAACACAGGTGAGAGGACAAGCCACTCCTTGTCCCTGGGAGAGTGTAGCCAGGACAATACTAAGATGCAGCAATATTTGAGCTGAATCTTGCAGAGTGATTTTTTTTCAGTCCTCTTTCCATGCTTTACCAAATGTCACATTCCATCCTAATTTTCCATATAAATGTTTAGAAAGGAACCATGTTTTTCCCCTGGTTGTCATTCCAGTTATAAAGGGTGAGCTCACAAAGCATGCTTTTGCTATATTGAGTTCAACTTTAGAGTAGGAGATTGAAAGGGTGTTGGGGAATTTAGAATAGGAAGTGTCTTTTTAAACTTGCTAAACCTTTCCAGTCTGTGTTGTGGACTGTAGAATCTATTTTCAGGTCCTGAACCCAGTTTCAACATTAAGGGCCACCCCAGTTTCTCCTCTGGGCTCAGCAGCCTGGAAGTGCCTACCTACCTCAAGTGTCTACTAGGACCTGGCTGTAATACCACATGTTTCCAATAGGGGTCACTGACTCCAACAGGATGGACGCCTGTGGACCCATGGAGAAAACTCCAGGTCCTAATGACCTGTCGTTGACTTCCTCTGTGACTTTGCTTTCCTCGTCCATAAAATGGGTGTAACACTCCCTGTCTGACTTCTTCCAGAACAGTGGTGAGAAAGGCAAGGATGATCAAAGACACCTTCCACTGTGGTTCAGAAGCAGTGCACTGAGTTTCTCCCACCTCCTGTCCAGAGGACTACAGAAAACATCCATTCCACAACTACGACTTGAGCATCATTCATGATGCCAGGTGCCATATATGATTCGGAAATTATTTCTACTTTTGCACTTCAAATGAATTTTTTTCCCCGCAGTGTTGGGGATTGAAACCAGGGCCTTGTGCTTGATAGGCCAGCACTCTACCAACTGAGCTGTATCCCCAGCCTCAAATGAAAAAAGCAAACTGTAACGCTGGCTTTTGGTGGGGGCTCTGGCTGTCCCTGGTGGGCGGCAGAAGCAGCAGCTCCTGTCCTGAGAAAGATGGGCGTGAGTGCCTTGTGACTGGCCGTCTCTCCCACTGACTCATTCTCTCTCTTACACAACCCGGTCTGCTCATGGGAAACTGAGGCACAGAGAGGCAAAACGACCTGCCCAAGGAGCTAGATTCCAGAAACTTCCCGAACTAATCCCACAACGTGGAGTGAGGAAGAGGAGTGCGGGAAGAGTCGTGGCCAGAACGGGCTGGGAGAGTCGGAGAAGGGAGGACCTTGCTGCCCTGACTCCCTGGCGAGCCGCGTGGGAGGAGGGCTGCAGGGCGGCCAGCCTTCTGCAGGAGCGCCCCCTGCTGGTCAGCAGTGCCGCGGCTCTAGGATAGAGAAGGATGCTCAGTGCTGGAGAGGTGGTTCCTTGGGAGCCCAGAAACACCCCCAATATAGAGTACGAAGGGCGCCAGGGATCGCCTCGCCCTCTTTTGCTTTGCATATGGTGAATGCAAAACTCCCGAAGAAGTGACTTTCTCAAGGCTATTCAATGAGCCCCAGGACTGCGGATCTCGAAATCCACCTGTCTCACACTGCTGAGCCCTCCCTCTACCCTGTCCTCCTACCCAGAGTCCCTCGCTCTCCTCCTTGCACCCTGTCTGCGCCAACCTGCCCCTCCCGAGCCTACCTGCTCAAGGAACCCTCTCGCACTGCAACCCCTGAGCGCTCCCTTCTCCAAAGCCCGATTGCTTCCAGGGACCTTGAGATAAGCATGGCTTTGCCTGCTTGTTGACATAATCCTGGGGACCAGGGATGGCGGAAGAAAGGGGAGGGAGAGGGAATAGGGTTCTTTCTTGTGGATTCTCCACCTGCACCCAGCCTCTTCTGACCAGAGGTGTCTGGCTATCGAGCTGACCTCACTAAGTGATAAATATTCATACCTGCCTTTTCCTTTTTCCCACTGCAAAGCAACCCAGCCCGGTGTCTCTTGCCCTGGACGACTGACTTTTCAGCTTTCCTTCTTAGTTGGGTGACCTTGGGCAAGTCACCTAAAATCTTTCAGAGCCTCCATTTCCCTGAAGACAAAATAGGAATAAAGCTACTCTTTGGGCTGGTTGTGAGGATTAAACAAGATCATGAGTGTAACGTGCCTGGCATAGAGTAACACAAATTTGCTCAATAAATGGCAAATTCGATGGGTCAGATTTCCAAGGAGGCTTACACTGGTCTCTCTGACCTGGTCCCTCTCCTTTTTGGCAATCTCTTTTCTGGGTGTAAGTCTTCCAACCCTAACCTTCCCACCCCTGCCTCCTGTTGAAGGCAGCACCATAGAGTGGTCACTCAGTAAATATGTATGGCCACAGGAAAAGATGATGCTATCAGAAGCCAGAAAAGGCTGAACACTGGGTATAATCAGGCCACATGGGGTTGGGTGGTGGCTCATGCCTGTAATCCCAGCGACTTGGGAGGCTGAGGCAGGAGGATTTCGAGTTCAAAGCCAGCCTCAGCGAGGCCCTAAGCAACTCAGTGAGACTGTGTCTCTAATAAAATATAAAATAGCGCTGGGGATGTGGCTCAGTGGTTAAATGCCCCTGAGTTCAATCCCTGGTACCAAAAAGAAAAAGAAAAAGAAAAATCAGGCTGCTTGGCCAGCTAGTGTTCCCATGAACATTAACTCCCAGGTACCTGAGACTGTCGCTCTCTCCCCTGCTCTGAGTGCTGGTTTCTTCACCTTGTGCTCTTTCCAAACATATCTTCCTTCTTCCACTGCTATTCACTCCTAGTTCTTAGAACTTATAGCTGGCATGTGGCCCTTGTGGCTGCACTGAACCCTCGCTGTGGCTTGGTCATTCAGCACTGAAGCTCGGTGATGTATCCCAACACAAGCGCCTGAGAGGAGAGGGAGCCCCACACTGGTCTGGACCTGTCAAAGGCTGCTGGTCAGCTATGGACCGGAAGCTGAAGCACCAGGAATCCAAACCATGTCCATCCAGTTGGTTGTGGTCACAGAGACAGGCTATGAGCCATTCAGCATGTGGCAGACATATTTGCATATCCAGTAGAATGAGCACTTGATCACCAAGGTAAGTAATATTTGAAAGTCATGAAAATTCATTTGAAATTCTTCAGAAAAGGAAATTGCCCCTTGTGGACTGTTTTGTATGGTGAAGAATCCCCTCTGTCTGCTCAGACCTCCGTGCCACGGAGTCTGTCTTGGAAATCCACATCTGCAAGGCAGCATCTGCTTGACACTTTATATATTCAAGCACTTGTTGCAATGAACGCGGCCCCAGGGAGGCAGTCCCAGTGTCTGCGACCCTCCGCGGAGGCTGTTGGGAGAAGCACATTCCCCTGCCCCAAACGATCTATGGGGAAAAAACGCTTTCTGTTTTTTTTTTTTTTTTTTTTCTTTTTAAGACAGTCTGCTCCATCTCATCCCTTCCTCACTCACTGGACTCCTCCTCATCCTCCCTCCTCCCTCCCCACGTCTCCCTCAATCTCAAGGTCCTGCTCCAGCAGGGCCTGAATCTTCAGCCAGATACCTGAGAAGAAACAGCAAGGCCTGGGACAGTGCTGTCTTTGCTCCCAGTTGTCCCTCTGATGACTTTTGGAAGAAGACACCAAGAAGGTTCCTCCACCCTCACAACACAGGGGAGTGGAGCCATGGCCTGGAGTTTCCCGACACCTGCTCACTCATTCCCATGGTGGAGGAAGATGTGAGGTAGCACGAAGCCAGCAGTCGCTGCCCTCCCGCCCAGCCCCGTTGAGTGAGTCAGAAACAGGTCCCTCCTCCAGATACATTATTTCCAACCATCAGAAAATGGCTACTGCAAATACCCCTGTGATGTGACTGGTGTCCTCTGATGCCCTTTTGCAGTGTATGACCTGCATAGCTGGGCATGTCGGCTCTAACAGCATACACCAGGTCTGTCCTCGACTAGCTGAGTGGGAAATGGAGCCTCACTGACTGCCAGCTATCCCTCTGAGCCTCCTATTCAGGTCTCCAGCAGGAGTGTGACCACTCAAATGCACTTGGCCTCCCCCTTTGATGTATCTAAGACTCCTGGCTTTGACATGAGATGGACCTGAGTTCACATCTCAGTTCCAGCACTTGCTAGAACTGTGACCTTAACCAGTCACACAGCCACCCAGGATCACATGTCCCTTAATGGTGAAGGGCAGGCGGCACTGGTTCTTGCAGAGTCTAGTGAGGATTGTGAGGAAACAAATGTAGTACACCAAGGCAGGTCTAGGTGCCCAGCGTCAGTGCCAGTCCAGAATGTTCTCCCGGTTATACTCCAAACTCTGCCTCAGGGACATCAGCTTTGGGCTCCACGAGCAGGTTCTCCATGGGCAGTTTAAGCCCCGTCCTCGAACGTAGAGTTGAATTCCACACGTAGACAGAGAAGGCAGTAAAACAAGTGTTAAATGAAATATAGATGCCAGGTACGGTGGCACACACCTGTGATTCCAGCGACTCAAGAGGCTGAGGCAGGAGGATCACAAGTTCAAACCAGCCTCAGCAACTTAGTGAGGCCCTGTCTCAAAATAAAAAATAAAAAGATCTAGGAAAGTGGCTCAGAATCTTGGATTCAATCCCAGTACCTAAAAAAGAAGGATGGGGGTGGGGGAGGAGGAGGAGAGGAAGAGGAGGAGGAGGAGGAAGAGGAGGAAGAAAAGGGAAGGGAGGAAGGGAGGAAGAGAGGAAGGAAGGAAGGAAGGAAGGAAGGAAGGAAGGAAGGAAGGAAGGACGGACTTGCAGGAGTCTTCTGCTGAGATCTTCCCAAAGTGAAGGGTTCTTTTACAAACCCAAATCCTGAGCTCTGGATTTCTTCTTTCACACATTTGACTTAAATAATGTGTGAAAGAGGTTATTCCAGAAGTTACTGAGCAGCACATCTCTGGGTTAGAAGAACAGAAGTTAGCAGGTGGCTTCCAATCAGGACATCACCCCATGACCCTGGGCACCTGCTCACCATCCTGGTTCACCAGGAAAGCCAATTGCTCTCTCCACTGGTCATTTCTTTTCTCTTCTTCCTCCTCCTCCTCATCTTCCTCCTTCTCCTCCTTTTCCTTCTCCTTTTTTTCTTTGGTGGTACAGGAGACTGAACCCAGCGGCACTCTACAACTGAGCTATATCCCCAGCCCTTTTTATTTTATTTTTTTTGAAACAGGGTCTTGCAAAGTTGCTGAGGCTGGCCTTGAACTTTTTTTTTTTTTTTTTTGAACCAGGGATTGAACTCAGGGACACTCGGCCACTGAGCCACATCCCCAGCCCTATTTTGTATTTTATTTAGAGACAGGGTCTCACTGAGTTGCTTAGGGCCTCACTAAGTTGCTGAGGCTGGCTTTGAACTCACGATCCTCCTGCCTCAGCCTCCCAAGTCACTTGGATTGTAGGCGTGCACCATCACACCTGGCTTGGGCATTTCGTTTTAGTAATAAATCACCCCCAACATATTGAGTATTTATCAGATGCCAAGTACTGTGCTAATTCGTTTCATTATCCTATTTATTTCCCCTGTTTTTTCAGCAGTTGGCATTGCAATGACCACCTCAAACCGTTTTTAATCATTGTCACTTCAAATGTGACATACTGTACTTTGCTTCCTTGTATCAATGAAATAAAACAAAGATACAAAGTGTGTATTTGTTCTTTACTCTTGAAACCCCATTGCACATGGAAAGGCAAAGAACAATCTCATACTTTCCTCTGGAAAAGAGAAACCATCCTTAGAACCATACTTCATGGGCAAAATTCAAAAAATAGCTCCCATCCTGAGGAATGTGGCTCATGTCCACAGGTCCCTTATTTGCCCTGGGAGCCCCAGTTAGAGTCCCAGTGGCCCCCATGTCCCCTGCACCATTTTGTGCTTCTCTCTTGGAGGGGGGATGAAGGTTAAAATGAGGTGAATTTCAAGATATGAAGTATGTTATTAATTGCCATCTCTCTCATCTCTCTCTCTCTCTCACACACACACACACACACACTCACATTTTCCAGCTGCTATTCCTAAAAGTACCAGCAGATGGCACTGTGACCCTGACCATCCTTCCAGGCTCCTGTCCCAGTCTGGGCACAAAACTTTCCAGTCCTGGGGCCTTGCAGTGGTCCCAAAGGAGAAACCCTATAGGGAGGGTCGTGTCCCAAAGAGAAGCCCCCTGCCTCCCCCCACCACTGGATCATTTTAGGGAAGGGCTATGATTCAGTGAAAATGGTTCAACCTCATGGTCATGGTCAAGGTGCTATGCACAGGTACAGAAGGTGGGGAATTAAGGGGTCATCGGGGCCTAGACCCCCATCCCTTCCCTCCAATCCGGCTGGGTCTCTCCATCCTGCATTGGGAGGGACACTTCTATAACAATTAACCCCACTCACCTGACCATCAGCCCTGAGCTTTGGGGACAAATCTTGGTGACTGATAAAGGCCACTCTAGTTAAAGGACCCTGAAGGCACAAAGGGAGTTGAGAGTTGGGAAGGCTTCCTGGAGGATGAGAGTGTGGACCAAGAGGTTCATTCAGAGTCCTGCGTCACAGGTGGAACAGGAAGGGCTAGGGTGCAGCTCAGTGGTAGAGGGCTCTCCTAGCATGTGAGGCCCTGGGCTGCACCCCAGCACCAGCAGCAGGAGGAGGAGGAAGATAGAGCACATTACATTCCATATTTTTACTGTTATGTCAGCATGAATCCTAATGTTACGTATAACTTAAAAAAAAAAAAAGAACAGGATTAAAAAATAATAAGGAAGTCTGGGAGCCTACTTGGGGCATTTGGTCCAGTCTAGTGGAGGAAGAAGACAGAGAGGTGAGTTTAGCCATGCCAATTTAGATGCTTCTGAGGCAGGGTGGGCTTCCAGGACCCTCCCTCTACGAGCCAGAGAAGCAAGAGTCACAGACAACCAGAGCAAGGGGGAGGTGGGGGACCCTGGAGGAGCTGGCTGGGGGCCATGGGGAAGAGCAGAAGTGTAGACTCTGAGAAGGAAGGGGACCTTCCAGGCTAAACTAACTCCTCTGGGTGGGGGAAGGATGGGACAGGGGAGGGGAAGCAGGCAGCAGTGGGGAAGGACCAAACCTGTGTCCAGCCTCAAGGCCAAGGGAGCTCCTGCCCAGAGCCCACCAGGCAGGATTTGCTTCCCTGAGCCCTTGCTTTTCTTGGGATGAAAAGTCAGTGACCCACTGGGAAGATGGGCTTTTCCACTCTGGATACTCTACCCCTCCTGGTGGAGAGCACAACCCAGCCCTGCAGGACCTGCCCAACTAGCCAGCTGTCCCCAGTGTGCTCCCTGGTGGCCCACCTCTCCACCTCTCCCTTCTGCTCTCAGCCTGCTCTCCTCTCTCCTCTCTGCAAGGAGAACCAGTCACCACCTGCCCCTCCAGCCACTGCCCAGAACACTGCTCCTCTCACCCAACTCCCCACCCGCTGGGAGTGGGCAAATCTGCCCTTTGGTTACTACCACAGAGCGATTAGGCCCTTCTAGAAGCAAGCCTTGATACCTGGGGTGCAGCTCAACCAGGGATGGAGACAGGCAAGGCCCCAGAACTGGTAACTCTTCACACCTCAGCCAGAGAAAGATGGCAGGAAAGCTGGAGGTACAGCAAGTCTCCCATCAGGACCCCCTACAATTCCCAGGGGGCAATGTGACCCTGCTCCTTCCAGGATGCCCCTCATGTGGGAAGCGCTCAGTGCTCATGTGTGTACAGAGTCAGGTTGTTTGGAAGACACAACAATGTCTGAGTATGTCTGGTGCTGGCCTCTCCTGGGCTCTTTCACATGGTGGGGCAATCCTGCAGGACAGTCAGGGACATGGGGCTGCCCAGGACACCAATGGAGGCACACACTGGGGTGCGAGCTAAGGTCAGCCTCCAGCATGCCCCAAATGGTCAAGGAGAAGTCAGATGAGCAGACGGGGAATGGGGTGGGCTGCTGGTCTCTTCTCAGCACTGATTCTTAGAGGGCTGGTTGCTCCTCGGACTAGAACTTGGACTTCAGTGGCTTAGCAGAGGATCGGAGGAAATGGCTCTCTCTCTAACTTGACAGAAGGAGCCCTCAGCCCAGGGCGAGGAGCTCCTTGTCAAATGAAGCTGCACAGGCTCCAGCCCAGCTTCCACGCAGGGCACGCATGGCACGTGGTGCTGCTTCCGGCTCATTGACAGCCCCTGGGCCAGAGCCCTGCTGTCGCTCACTCAGTTGACAGTGTCTCTCAATTGACAGCCAGTGCTGGGGACACTCCAGTCCTTGTTTTGTCAACAATCCTCTCTGTTTACTCTCCTGGCAGTGTGGCTGCTCTGCATGGACACAGACACACACTCACTGACTGTGAGGCAGGGACAGTCCCTAAGTGCCAAGGCACAGCTGAGAGTGGCCTGCTCCCTCCATAGGATCTGTGACAGGGACAGGGGGCTGGAGTGCAAGTTCAAGGACTTAGCTCCTGAGCCCAACTCTTCTGAGTCCCTGGTAGAAGATCCTTAGGGCTCTAGACACCCCAGACCCAGTGGCCCAGCCAGAGCCAGCAGAAAGACTTTCCCATGGACTTGTCACATTGGATCCCCCTGGGCTCCTGCCCCTGCCCCTGCTAGCTTCCTAGGGGCCCTGGCTATTGAGTGTCACCCCGGAGGTGGCAGTGACATTTCAGCATCTAGGGCCACTGCTTTGCTGAGAGCTTTTCGTGGCTCTGCACCCCAGTCTCCCTCATCCATAACCCCAGGAATGGGGGCAGCGCTGGGGGCGGGGGCCGGGCTCCCTAACTGCAGAGGCTAGCCTTACACACCCAGCAACACATGTCCCCCTTTGTGGCCCGGGCTTTCTCTCCCTGCTTAAAGGCGACAGTGAAAAGAGCAGGGCTGATTCTGGCTGCCTGGCCGTCTCCTGGCAACAGGCGTGGCAGGAGGTCTTTCTTTCTCCCCCCCCCCCCCCCCCCTCTCCTCCCCCTGCGTCTTGTGCTGTGTGTCATTAAAACTTCCCCCCAGCCACTTCGCAGCCAACAGCCAGGCCCTTTTGGGGCCAGTTCCCTGGGGGTAGCTGAGCTGCCCCCAGGGGTGCAGGATCCAAGGGGTCAGGCCCCCAGAGAGGAGGCTTTGTGTTCTGGAACTAAGGCTTAAACTCAAGTTGGCAACCTTCAGCACATCCACGAGTGTGAGCCCGTGTGCCCAGGCACACACGCACGCGTGCATGCACACACACACCCACCCGGCACCTCTTCTTTCTCCCCTTTTCTCCCCTCACTTCCAGGACCTGTCTCCTCTGTGAGTGCGTGGAGCCTGCCAAGAGTGACCCTAGGCACTGCCCAACCCTGCCAGCACCTTCCAGGGCTGGGTACCACCACTCTCACCTGGAAGGATAAGTCCCTGCTGAAGACTGGGCCAG
Organism: Glaucomys volans; assembly: GCA_020662805.1. Taxonomy (NCBI): domain Eukaryota; kingdom Metazoa; phylum Chordata; class Mammalia; order Rodentia; family Sciuridae; genus Glaucomys; species Glaucomys volans. The sequence goes on from JAJEJO010001726.1 coordinate 309,772, forward strand.
CCCAGGCAGCGGCCCAGGGCCAGTCCAGCCTAGTATCCTGGTCTACCCTGAAAGGGGACAGACATCCAAAGGTGGTGGCCACAGGGATCCCACAGGGAGGCAGACCATCCAATCACAGCCTATCAGAACCAGAAGTCAGTTGGCCACTTCAATCCAGAGGGACACTGAGACCCAGAGAGGGTAGATGCCTTGCCCAGGGTCACACAGCCAGTCAAGGAAGAGCTGGGGCTAGAACCTTGGTTTTCCATCTCCCTCCTTTGGGTTCTTCACACTCTTATAGGAAGGAAGCAGGTGAAGGCCAATGCCCCTTCTGGGCCCTGATCTGCTGATCTCTAGAACAGTCCTCAGGTGTCTGAGTCTGACCCAGCCCCTCTAAGACCTCTCCCTCTCCCTCCCCATGAAACTCCTGCAGAAAACCTCTGACAGGCCTGGACAAGAGGGATGGCCCAGGACCTGGCCCAACCCTCTGGACAACTGGGAGGGTGTCAGCTTCCTGTCCTACTATGAGCATTTGGGTCACAAAGGCCCAAGTGCTGAGCCACTCTGTCACCAAACACACTTCTAAGGCTGGATCGGTGTCCCCTAATCTCCTGAGGCCTCAAGGCAAAGGATGAGGCTGGGGAAATCTTGGCTCAAGGTCAAGGTGATCCCAGATGCAACCCTGGGGCTCCCCAGTTGTGCCAGTTCCAACCTAGCTCACCCCAGTGTCTCCAGCCAACCAGCAGGTGCAGGCCACCAAGAAGTCACCCTGATGGCACAGGGAGGTCATTGTAGGGCATCCTGACTGCATGCACTCAGTCCCACTGTCCCTCAAGCCAGACTTCCATGCCACCCTCGATCCACAGCCACATGCATCCTGTTCTTCTCTTTGCTGCTTTTTCTTTACATTGATTGGCACTATACTTAATACCTTTGATGGAAAAGGAAACTTTTGATGACTAGGATGTGACTGCATCAACAATGTGACTTCATCCTAACCAGAGATGATTGACGCCCCCGCCCCTGCAAAGGCTCCAAATGTGGGGCTGTCTGTCCCTCTCTCAGGAAGGGATTTTAGTGAGAGTTGGAAAGGTGTGACTGACCTAATAGCACCAAACAGACCTTCTCATGGCAATTCCTAGGAAGAGCGAAGGGCGAGGGAACAGGGAACGTGAACCCATGAGCGTTCTCAGTGGTTCCAAGCCACCCAACACCACGCTTCATCTCTCGGGCACCCTGGTGCTCTCCTGCTGCTGGAGAACATACCGCTAGCCAGAGAAATGTTCCTGAAGTTCCAACCTTTGGCCAAACTAGATTTCAGATTATCTCACATTTTGGAGACAGAATCATGTCAACGAGAAAAAGAACCATTTTGATTGTGCTGCGTACTGATCTGGGATTCGGAAAATATGACTTCACCTCCCTACACCAGCAAAAGGTGCAGCTGGGGGAGGTGAAGCTGAGAAGGAAGACTTTGGTCTGAGCAGAGCAGGAGAGCTGGGGACATTGTCATTGTCACCATCATCGCTGATCCACAATCAATTAGGACAGTCTGATCAGAACTTCACCAATTTTGTTTTTGGAGGGGGTCACATGCTAATGATCAGTCTTAGGGAATCAGCTGCCCACTGGATGCCCTGAACTCTTGGGGTTAAACCAGGCCATTTAACCCAGCACAGAGCAGGCCACCTGAGGAAGTGCTGGTGATGGGGAGCCCCGGGAATGGAGGACTGAGATCAAAGCAAGAGGAGAGGGTGAAAAGAAGGAGCTGAGCTTTTCTTTGTCTATTTTAATTGATACAATTCACACACACCTCATTCATAATTCTTTTTGGGGTACTTGAAATTGAACACAGCAGAGCTTAACACTGAGCCACATCCCCAGCCCTATTTTGTATTTTATTTAGAGACAGGGTCTCACTGAGTTGCTTAGGGCTTGGCTAAGTTGCTGAGGCTGGCTTTGAACTTGCGATCCTCCTTGCATCCCTCACCTACCTGTAATTGTGAAGCATCTTCATCTCCCCCAAAAGATCCACTATACCCATTAGGAGTCGAGCTGCTGCTTCTTGAGGGGAAAAAAAAAAAAAGGCAACAACTGGCAGAATATGTTCTAGATAAGCCCCCCCTCAACCCTTCAACCTCTTTTTGTTGTTTTCTTCTCCCTGTAACTCGGCTCTGAATGAGTCTTCCAGCTCCAACCTAACCCCACCCAGACCAAACCCCCAAACTAAGAAAAAGAAGCCCTAGCCCTCTCTGGGACTTAAATTAAAGCAAGTCAGCTTGTTAATCAATTAGCAGCATTTAATCCAACTGCTCGGTACAGACACAATGGGCCAGGAGGCTGCAGATACCAGTCAGGAGGCCTTGGCTGCCAGGAACAGCCTCAAGTGGCCCAACAATAAGGAAGATGTATTTTTTCAATCACAAGCACTTCCAAGGCAGGACTCCTCTGAGGACATTAATTTCTCAGCAATAGAGTCAGAGACCCAATTTCTTTCCCCCTCTTGGCTCTGTCTTCCTTCCCGTCATTCTCACGCAGCTCTCCTCATAGTCACAAGATGGCTGCTGAAGCTCCAGGCATTCCACTCAGATATAACAATATACTTTTTGTTACATTTTATATTAAAGGTCAAAAAAAAAAAAAAAAACCTCTTCCCAGAAATTCTCTTGTACACTCCAGCCAACCTTTCCTCATGTTTCACTTAGACTCCTCAGGACTTAATGTCTGAACCAGGACGAAGAGGGATAGATAAAGAACAAACTGGGGACCTCTGCCAGCCTGAAGGAAGAGGCCACCAGCAGTGTGGGCTACAATTAAAACCTAAATAAAGTCTTTGCCCTCTTGAGGCACAAGAAGGAATAGCTGGTTGTCAAAACAGAATGGAATGGAAGTTTCCCTATCACTCAGCTCATCCCCGGAACCATTTCAGACAAGGCAAGGCAGATGCCACTCCATTGAACAGGCGACAGCCTTTAGAGGTGTGCGTTCTCATTTTGCAGTTGAGAAAATAGGCTCAGAGAGGTTGTGTAGTGTGCCCAGTGCCACACAGTAAGAGGCAAAGCTGGAATTTCCTGGAGCTGTGATCCCAGAGCTGGGCTCTGAGGCAACCACTCTGAGAGGGTCTCCCTAGCCAGACATGTGCAACTCCATTGGAGCCTTACCTGGACAGCAAGGAAGATGAGCAGGGGAGGTGGACCCTGCTGGGATGTGGGCAACATCAGGCAGGTGTCCCTGGTTTGCCCAAGGACCTGCCCACACCTGTCAGCCACAGGCCTCTGGGTCTCTGCTGGTGAGTCAGTTCTGACCTCATTGCCAGCCCGCTGGGCTCTCATCCACAAGTCCAGGCTCCCAGGACCCAGGGCCAGAGCTGGCTTGCACTGAGGTTCCAGCAATGGCTGCCACGGGCCATCCTGGTCTTCGGAGAAGAGAATTAGTTAGCAGAGCTTTGAAGAGTGCAAACCAGGGCACAGATGGAAAATTTCTGCACCATTTCCCAAGATGGTATCAGGCTAGCTCTATCCCACCAAAGTCTCCTCAGTAGGAAAGAACCTTCGAGATCTTATCTCGATTTTTAGAAACATGTATTTGATTGTCCAATGAGTGACTGTCCCCAGCAGATGGCAAGATCCATGCAGGCCAAACCTGGGCTTGTTTTTGCTCTTGAGGGCTTATGGGCTGCCTGGGCACAGTCCCTCCATGAATGAGCCATCCTCACACAAATAGAACCCTAACTGTGCACCAGTGGCTGATGAAGGTGTAGGCAGGCTCCTGGAGGATGGACCCTTTCGTTCTTCCCTGGAGCTTTGCACAATGTTTGTGGGTGACAGGAAAACAGACACTTCCCTGCCCACAGAGGCCAGGCAAAGGGGCTAGGGCTCAGCTTGGCTGAGGCTGGAGACAAAGGAGATCAAAGATGTCTCCTTGCCCTTCTTGGGTTGCCCCTGGGGCTTCCTTCCTTCCTACTCCTGCTGCGGGGAATCAAGGAAAACCAGTGTCCTGTGCAAGAGAAACCACAGCAACCACCACTGAGGTCCAGACTTTCACAGCCAGGATCACACCTAAGTCAAGGTTAGAGCCCCAAAGGGCTCAGACAGGCCAGTCATCTATGGGGACCAAGGTTCTGGGATAAGGGCAGGAAAGGGGGTGTGGAAGAAGACTGAACAGGAGGAGAGAGGCAGTTCAGCATGGTTGGGGATCCGCTAAGCCCCAGGTGCCCAGATGATAATGACCTTCTTCTTTTTTTTTTTTTTTGGAACCAGGGATTGAACTCAGGGACACTCAGCCATTGAGCCATATCCCCAGCCCTATTTTGTATTTTCATTAGAGACAGGGTCTCACTGAGTTGCTTAGGGCCTCGCTAAGTTGCTGAGGCTGGTTTTGAACTCGCGATCCTCCTGACTCAGCCTCCCAAGTGCTGGGATTACAGGCATGTGCCACCACGCCCGGCAGATAATGACCTTCTGACAGGCGGCCAACCCCTGATCTCATCCCACTGAGGCATGCAGGCTTCACCCTACCCTCATACTACTGAGGGTAGCTGGGGTGGGCAGGAGTTCAAGGGGCCAAGATCTACTCCAGAGGGGGCAATGAGGACCTGGAAGGACCACGGGAGCAGAGACATGAGTCTGATACTGAGTGCAGTGGAAGCTCAGTCCTCAGGTTGAAAGAAGAAAGAAACCCAATATTTCGTGTTCACTCTGTGGTCTGGCACTCCGTCAGCACTGTTCTCATTTAACGCTGACGACTCCCTGTGAGATACAAAGTCTTATCTCCACTTCCCAAAGGAGGGGAGCAGGTTCCCAGAGGACAGACAGTCACCGAGCGAGGCACCCCACTTTTTCTGCTACTCACCCCTTCCAAAGACTGGAACCTCAAACTGCTTTCCAAAGTTCTCTGGCGACCTGGGACTGACTGAGGCCTGGGACTTACTAACTGCTGTAACCTGTGATCCTGGGGTCAGAGTGGGCCCAAGCCAGGAAAGAGTGGCGAGTGAACAGCTGCTGTCAAGCTTCAGCGTCTTGGTGGAAAGACGAGGTCGTCAATCCCTGACAGGCATCCTACGGTCCCTGCTTGCTGGTACCAGGGCAAACGTGGATCACCTAGGCCTGAGTCCTGCCCCTGGGGTCTTCTTGCTCCCTCCCAAGGGAACCACCTGGGTGGGGAGGTAAGGGGAGCCAGAAGCCACACACACCTTATCCTCAGCTAAACTGGGGATTGCGGTGGAGTTTTAAGTCATTCACTCAAAAGGTTGCCCACTTAACCACGATCCCCAAAGATTCCGACAGCTCAGTACCAAAGGCCCCTGCTCCCCGCTGAAAGTAGGGGGCAGGGTGGGACCACCTTGCCTGCCTGAGGACTTCCCGCCTCACTATCAACTCCACCGCCAGGGGGCGCGCCAGGGCGGCACCGAAGAGGCAGGCCGCCCTGGAGAAGATACCTGCTCGCCTTTGTGTGTTCAATTCGTTGCTCACCTACGTTGTGCTTACCTGGTGCAGGTCACGGGTTTCCTGCATGTCCAGGACTCCGCATTTATGCCGGATAAGGGAGCAGGGCATAAGAGAGATCGTGTCCAATTCATTTCTATGCCTACCACTCACACTATGGTCCTCCTGCTTCCGAGCTCCCTACTATTGTCCAACCTTCCAGTGGCCTCCAAGGAGCTCGTTTAAAGTGTTCTGGGGCTCCTATAGCTCTTAGCAGAAAGTTCAGAGCCCCTCCCCCCGGATCAGCGGTCTTGAAGACCCCTGCAGGTCCCCTTCGTGGTGCTCCTGCATGAGTTCCTGCTGTAGGCCTCGGGACCTTGGCACTTGCCGTTTTCCCCTCCTGCGGCGGCTTTTCCCTCTCCCTGCATCCTCCCTAGGCTGGTCGGCTCCGGGCTGCAGCCCCTCGGTCGCCCGCCCCCCACCCCGCCCCCGCAGCCCCTGGGGAGGTTCCAATCAAAAATGAATGGCACAGTCAGCGCCTGGGTTGGCGATTTCCTCTCCCTCCCAGCGACAGACGGGTAGCCCCGTGAGGGCGAGCGGGGCCTGGCCGCCGTATTCTTTGTCTACGAGGTGCCTCGGCAGGGGGGTCCGGTGGAGCGGCGCTGAATACGCAGCGGCAGACTGCGCGCCCCGGGGAGCGCACATCAAAAGGAACCACCGGGCGGCCACAGAGGTGGGGGTGGGGATGGGGTCCCCATCCCAGGTCTAAGTTCCATGCCATTCACACGCACTACTTAAAGTGCTTCCTACGTGCCACCTTTTTGCCCCCAGGTCCCTGGCCCTTGCTGCCTTCTCTGCCCCCATTCAAGAGACCACCCTCCCATTCAGGGCGGACTCCTCCACCCC
>JAJEJO010001726.1:316089-345177 GCA_020662805.1 Glaucomys volans
CCCATTCAAGAGACCACCCTCCCATTCAGGGCGGACTCCTCCACCCCACCCACCCTTGCTTCCTAGGCTGGCACTTGTGGAATATCATCAGGCCCTAAACCACTCCAAGATCCTATCTAGTTCAGCCCTGCCTTCCCACCACAGTAAATCACCAGGGGTGTCCTGGTGATCAGGGAAGGCAGTCTCCCTACCCTCAAAAAGTCGATTATGGGGCTCTGAGGCTCCCCAGATTTTTGTGCAGAATTTGAGCTCCAGAAGGCAACTCTTTTTCGGAAAACCACCTGGGAGCCTGTGCGGAGGACAGCACTCCTCCCAGTAGGCGCTAACAGGCTTTGATCCATGAGGGCTGTGTAGAGGGCTCTCTACTCCTGCAGCCCTGCTTCTGGGGTTCTGCGTTCTGCAACAATGGCAAGCCCACTACCACCTCCTTTGCAGGTGAATCTGAAACAGGGAGCCTCAGAACCAGCCCAGCCCTTAGGGCAACTCTGGAGATGCCCAACTCTGCAACTTCCACCATGCCCCCTGCTCTTCAGCAGGTTCAAGAATTTCCTTGCTGCTCCTGAGCCCTCTCTGCCTCTCCCCTTCCCTTTTCTTCCCCTTCTTCCTTCCGCTGGTAGCTCATCCCCCCACCTCTCTTTCTGTCTCTCAGTGTCTATCTCTCCACTTGGTCTCTCCCTTTCTCCCCTGCCCTCCTCTCTTTCATCTCTCCCCCCACCCCACCCCCTCCAGTCAAGTACCGGGTTAGGAACGCAGCAGAAGCCGTGACAAGCCCAGGCGGCTCTCCCGACCCTTGGTGCCCCCAGGGGCCAGTTCCTTGCTCTCCCCGCACAGGCAGAAGCCCTGTTCGGAGATTGGACCAGCAGCAGCGGGTTCGAGCTGTGGATACCAGCAGCCCAGATCAAAGACCAGGAATGTCTAGTCCTCCTCCTTCAGTCTTGCCCCCACCCCACCCCCAGCCCCATGGAGAGCCCACCATTCCAGGCCTGGGCAGGATTCAGGTGGGCTTCTTGGCAGCCCTTTCTGCCAGAGTTCCCTGAACTTGCCTGCCTCTCATCGGCCATATTTCCTTCACCCCCAAGTCAGGGCTGCACCAGAACCCTGAATGCCTCCCACAGCCCCAGAAATGGCGTTAGATGGAATCGACCAGGTGAGGGGGTGAGTCCCCAAAATCTTACACCACTCAGGGCTGAGACCTAATTCCTCTGCTCTGGAGAAGAAAAAGACAGAAACGCCCTCCCCCCGCAGGGGGACTGGAAGGATTTTTTTGCCCCTATGGGGAGGGATGGGGTATTCGGATGAATGTGCTGTCGCTCAGGATAGGAGCTTGATCACCAAACCCCAGGACACAGCTCCCCATCAGCAGAAGGGTCCAGGGATCGGGACAGGAGAGTTGGGCTAAGAGGGGGATCCTGAGGCTCCGGGCTGCTCCTGGACAGGGTTGCTACGTTTCATTGACCCCAAATGGTTTGGCTCCAAGATCCAAAAGAGGCTGCGGGTCGGGCTTCTGAGGTCGGGCCTGAACGCCTTGAGCAGGAGAAAGTGACCCGACTCCGCGAGCAGGAAATGCAACTGGCCGCTGGTGTCAGTTGCAGGAAATGCAAAGGCAGCAGGAGGTCCCGATACCAATCTGATCCCTGACAAAAGACTCAAATGACACTCGGCTCTGTCCCCCGGCGCCGCCCGCAGCCAGACCTTCGAGCCTCCGCGGACTCTCCCGCGTGCCTCTCGGACACCCGGGAAGCGACCTCCTGCGGTCGCCCGCAGGCTCGGGAGGCTGGAGACTGGGAGGGGTTGCATTTCCCAAACCCCGGTCCTGACGGCCCGAGCGGGGGTTCTGGAAACATCCCTGTGCTTTCTACTGTCGATTCCTCGCGGGCCTAAGTCCCAAGGGATCACGGTCTCCCCACAGAAAAGGAGCCACCCAGTAATGTCCACACCAACCCGTCACCACGTGAGTGTGGGGTCAGAACTCTAGCGCCCTAAACCTGGCCTGGGGAGACTGCGGGCGTCTCGGGCCAAGAGAAAGTCCGGCGTGCCGTGTCCCCTCAAGGCCCCACTGTGTCCGGGGCGCGGGCTTTGCCCAAGTTTGCTGGGCGATGCCCTTCCCGGAGCCGGAGTTGTGGGCCGGGCGGGAGGGGCGCGTGATTGACAGACTGAACTACAGACTCATCTCTTACCTTAGGCCGCGGGCGCTGATTGGCTGCTCGCTGACATCCTCAAACCCGGCTGCTCCGCGCTGGGCTCGGGAGGGGGGCGGCTGCGGGTGGAGGTGCGCTTCTGACAAGCCCGAAAGTCATTTCCAACCTCAAGTGGACTTTGTTCCAACTATTGGGGGCGTCGCTCCCCCTCTTCATGGTCGCGGGCAAACTTCCTCCTCGGCGCCGCTTCTAATGGAGCCCCACCTGCTCGGGCTGCTCCTCGGCCTCCTGCTCGGTGGCACCAGGGTCCTCGCCGGCTACCCAATTTGGTGGTAAGACTCGCCTCTTGTCTGTCCGCGGCCCGATCTCTCCGCCGCGCCCGGGGAAGGTGGGGGGCGCTGGCCGGGGGTGGGCGGCGGCAGGGCTGGGGCTCCTTTCTCCTTGCCTCTCTCCAGTCCCCCAGCCGCCCACCCCTCCTGGATTTCTGCTGGTGTCGCCTTCAGAATCCAACTCCTGGTCTCTCCGATAATCACCATTTTCCCTGCTACCCGCCGCAGAGGCTGGAGGACTTTCTTCGTCTCTGAAGGTCTCTCATTTATGATTCCGACCCTCCACCCATCCCAATCTGAGGGTTGCTGAAGACCCTCCATTTGCTTGCAGTTGGGTTTCTGGAAATCTAGCGCTGTCCCTGGGGCCCAGCCACTCCTCTTCTCCATTTTGGGGTCTTCATGGGCAAAATCATCCTGTTTCTTCATTGCCACCCCACCTCGGCAGCGCCTTGGTCAAGAGATTTCCCCACAATAACCCCGTTTGCCTTCCTATTTCAGACCCCCAAAATCTTCCCAAAGGGGTCCCTGGGGCAGAGGAGTGGGGGGATTTCATCAGATCCTCCCCACTCTGCACTAGATTAATTTTGAGCTTCTGAAGTGAATATGGAATTTGCTGATCCGAGATGCCATTGAATTCGGTTGTATTCATTTCTTGCCTGACCATCCTAGCAAAAGGGGGGCTCCTTGGAAATGTAGTTATCTGGGAGGGGTGGGCTTGTTGTTCTTTGACCAAAAACCAATTCTCCATGTCACATTCATTCCTTTTGGAAAACCGAGGACCGAGGAGAAAGGGAGAGGGAAAGGAGAAATCTGTCCCTGAGAAATGCGGATACAAAAGGCATTTTAGTAAATAAGGCTGGGGAACCAGGCACAATGCTTGGGGGGCTGTGTGTGTGTGTGTGTGGAGGGACTGACTGGGGAATCAACAGCCCTTTGGGAACCCCAGCTCTAGGGAGTCCCCTTGTTTTCCAAGCCGCCCCATCTCCACTCCCCCCTTCTGCAGGTCTCAAGGGCCAGCGGGGAGACACACTGAAACCAGTTCTCTAAATTACACCCCGCCTCTCCCCAGTCTCCAGCCCCCTGCATTCCGGAAAACTTTAATTAAAGAATCTTCCCCTCCTGGACTAGGAGAGACTCGGAGGCCTGGGGGTGGGAGGTGAGGAGGAGGAATTTGGGATCTGTGAGGAAGAAGGGGGCTGTGGCCCCTGAGGTGGAAGTCAGAGGAAGTGCCACCAGGGTGCAGTACTGCCTGCATGCCCCACTCTCCCTACCTGCCACCCTGAACCAGGAGCAGAGCCAGGGAGATTTGGGGGCCACACCCTGAGTCTTTTTCCAGTTGTTTGGGGGTGGCAGCATTTGTGTCTGGGTGTTTGGGGCCCCTGGGAGGAAAGGAGGGACAGGAACGGGAGCAGGGCATAGCCAAGGGACTCTGTTTACAGGGTCCCAGGAGTTGGCCAGCCTGTCCTTTCCTGTGGCCTTGGGCTGGCCTGAGGCCTCCTGTACATAAAGAAGCCCACAGGGTGGCCGGGACAGCCAGGGATTCCAGGGCGGGGATTCTGCCAGAGCCGAGGAAGGCTGCTCACTGCCATTCCTGACCCTCTTTCCCTGCCTGGCCAAGGCCATGCTGTTCTTGGCCTTCCCAGAGGACCCTGGCAGGGGAAGGGTAGAAGGAGGCTTGGAGCCCCAGAGGTGGCAGGGACTGTGGGAGACAGAGCAGACTCCCTACCCTGTGGACTGGAGGAAGGCACTTCCTGGGGTCTGTGCTGAGGGTAGGTGGTGGTGGCGGGCCGTCTGTGTGTGATGATGTCTACGGAGCATCTAGACAGGGCCCACCCAATAGAAAGACGACGCATTGGGAAAACGTGGAAGGCCAAGACCTGGGCCATAGGTAATGCTAGACACAGGGGGTAGAGATGCTGCTTTGTCTGAGCCAAGGAGAGATGTGTGTGTGTGTGTGTGTGTGTGCGTGATGGGGTGGGTAGGTTCAAGTGGACCCATGTGCTTGTCAGTGCCTGTAGCAGCCTGTGTGTGTGTGCATGCACGTGCGTGTGTGTGTGTGTGTGTTGTGAATCTAGGACCCTAAGAAGTATGCTATGCACTAGTGTGTCTCTGTGTGTAGGAGCATTTGTGCCAGAGACTGGCACACTGTGCATGTGGAATTGCACGAGGTGTTCCTGGGGGTTCACGGCCCAGGACGGGTTATGCTTGTGTCTTTGCATACAAGTGTCAGCAAAGAGCCAGTTCTGGGATCCATGTGTATATGTGTGTGACACAGAGAGAGAAGAGTCTAGAAGTATCTTTACCCATGTAAAGGTCAGTGCCTGCTTCTGCTTGTGGCGCTGTGCATGACCATGTCCGTGACTGGGGGCGTGAGTGTGGTGCCCGTGTGCTTTCACAGCAGTGTAAAGGGGAAGCCCCACAAATGTCTTTGTGTGTGGTATCGGTACTCATGGCCATGACCTGATTGTGTTTGTAAGTACGAGTGAGTCCTGTGTCTACAGCCGTGTGAGTGCTGTGGTTAGGTTGGCTTGTGATCCTGTCCTCAAGTGACAGTGATGTGACTGGACCCTTGGCTGTGTGTCTGTGGACATGTTTGCAGATGTCTGACCTGTGGGTATGAGTGACACCTAAGCTGGGGTGCATGTCGGAGATCTGTGGTCCCAGAGGGAAGGTCCAGCCGGAAGCCAAGGTCTCAGGAGGTGGCTGCAGGGCACAGCTGACCTGGGATCCCAAGCTGGGGTGGGGGAAGAATGTTCTTTGACATCAGCTTGTCCTATCTGCTTGAGGACTGTGATCACTGGCCCTACTCTCTGAGGGAGTTTCCTTTGATCTTGGGGTTGGGGTAGAGGGTGAGTCCCCTTCTTAGGGCTGGGACTGGAGAGGGGATGAGCCTCGGATTCCTGATCCCACTCTGCCCCCAGGCAGTCAGATTCCAGACCTTTTAGCATGGAGGCCCCTCGTGGCCTGCTCTCTTCAGCCCACCCAGCACACACATTCCCCAAGAGGGATTTACAGGGGAGTCATTTAGCTGGGATTTCTGTCCTTGCCACCCTCGAGGAAGGAACCCCACCCCAGAAGCCTGCCGCGTTCAGGCCCCCCCCAGCCTTGAAAGAAGGTAGACAGGAGGGGCTCAGACAGATGCTTCTGAAAGGAAGTGGTGTGCTCCAGGCCCTCCCAGCCAAGTAGTTGGGGGCACTGGAACAGGAAGCAGTGACAACAGCCCTGATTTCTAGAATTCTCCTTGTCAGTTCCAGTTAGTGCCTAGTGGAGGAACTTGTCTTTCTTCTCCTTATTGGGGGAAAAGGAACCTACCTTACTAGGGCCCAGCCCAGTGCCTGATGCGTTCCAGAGCAGACACCCTGATGAAAGGGGCCTGGGCTGGGTGGGGTCATCAGCTCACCTAATTGCTGTCACTGAGGACCCCTCACTCCACCTGGCTTGGAACTGTTTTCTCTTCTTCCACCCAGGACCACCAGCACACCCTGTCTGGAAGCTTGAGTGAGGTATTTTGCTCAGGACATGGGAGTGAGCTGGAAAAATAGGCCTCCCGGGTTTTACTCCACCACCCTGACACATGCCCCGTTCAAGAGCCTGCCCTAAGTCCTGCCTCAGTTTCCCCACGTTCCAGATGTCCTGCTGCCTTCCCCATCCACTCCCACCCCCACCTGTCTCTCAGAGGCTTGTGAACATGTTCAGTCAAACCCCATGGGGGTCAGTGGGCTGGGCCCAGGGAGGCACCTGGAGACTGCGGGGGAGGAAGGCCCCAGGCCAGGTGTTCACACTTGTAACAGGCAGGAATTACAGCTGGCTGGGGCTGGGGCTGGCGAGGAGGAGTGAGGCTGGCTGGAGGCTGTTGATCCCACAGACAGACAGACAGACAGATGGGCAGATACCAGATCGGATGGCCGGGCTTGAGCAGGGTGGTCTCTCTTTCAGGGCAGTCTTTGCCCTGGAGGGATGTGACAGGTGGGTAGAAATGAATGCAGGTCTTCTGGAAGTGAGTTCATGGTCCTCCTGCCCACCTCATTTCCCATTGTGGGAGGGGCTTTGGGGTCCAAAGGGAACAAAATTGTGGTTGATCTGTTGGTATTCTTCTCACAGAATCACGTTTTGCTTAAAAAGAAAAAGAAAGAAGAAAACAGGTCCAACATTATAAGAATTCCAGGAGCAATGTCCTTGGAAAAACCTTCAATATATGGGGGCAAGGACAGATGAAGGGGCAGTTGTCAGGGAAAGTTCTTCCAGGATCTTAGAGTATTTTATCAACAGCTTTGGGGGCTAGAGGTGTGCACTGGGTGGAGTCAGCTGAGTCCTCTGTCCCTGAGCATCACCCCATTTCCCTGTCAGGGATCCTGAGGGTCTCAGGTCTAAGACTTCTGCCCTGTAATTAATCCTGCCTGTGATGGGGGGCAGAAGAGGCAGGAACTGGACCTGGGCGCCAAGCCCTTCAGCAGGTACTTGCCACAGCTGCCCCAGCGGCAAACCTAGGCAGACCCTCCTGTACCCACTCTCTCTGGCATCTGGGTATCTCCTCAGCCACTGAGAAGTCTGAGACTCTAAGACAGACAGAGAGAGTTCCAGGTGGAAATCCCCAAAGAATAGGCTCAGTCAAGCAAACAGGGCCCATCCCACTCGCTGCAGAGCTTCACGCTAATAGATATCCATGGTACTCTAGGCAGATGTGGAACCAAGAAGGTGGCATGGAAATGGGGAGAGGGGAGGAGCTGACACTGGGTTTTTCTCTAGACTTGGAAGATCGCTCTTTGGTCTGGGTAAGTGCACAAGGAACCTGGGGACCAGGCCAGAAAGGTGGTTTCTCTTAGAGGATGCAGCTGGCAAGCCCTTCCAGGGAAAGCACAGGGAAAGGGTGAATTTTCGGGTCTTGGAATGGAACAGAGTGAGCCAGGCATTGAGAAGGATCTTTTTCCACCACCCCATGGGAGCCCAGCTCATTCCAAAGCCACCAAGGAGGGAAAGACACTGTCACCCCTCACTGGGTAGAAAGAGGAGGGTGCCTAACACCCTCCTCAGACTGAGCCATGCTCAAATCACATCGATATATTCATGGCACCTGTATACCAGAAATGGTTGCTGCTGGGAGAGGAGGGACCCCTGAGTTTACCACCGACTGACTGTGTGACCTAGGATGAGTCCCTGTCCTTCATGGGCTTCAAGTCCCTATCTCCCTTTGGGCTTCCTTTCCCTTGACCACAAGGAAAGGAATCCCTTCAGCTTCTCAGCATTACAGGGCCATGGCAGAAGCATGGGCCTCCATGACAGATGTCATGGGCCCTCTATCTCTGCAACCCCAAAGCAGGCTGCTCCCCTCCGCCTAGCCAGCCTGCTTGTACTTCCAGACCTGCCCCACACACTCACGTTCCTCTGAAGCTAGGCTGTTCCATTCGCATCCGGATTCTTCATGTGCTACCTGGATAACCTCTCCACGCCTCAGTTTCCCCATCTGTAAAATGAGTCTAGTGAATGCCTCTACCTCACAGGGTTGTGAAAATCAAATGAGGGAGCACATGTGAAGCTCTTAGGATGATATCCACTATACAGGAAGTACTATGTACGTGATGGCTATTTTCACCCCCCTCTGCAAATTATTGGCTAATTTAATTCCTGGATCCAAACTTGCCTCTCCCAAAGAACCCTCCCAGACTGGCCTCACTTGGTTATTTTCTCCTTATCTTCAGAGCCTACTTGCCCATAATGCTTAGTACAGGTGGCCACAAGCGTGTGGCTTTATTCTTCAGTTGAAGGAACGTGGTCAGGGTAACTTAACCTCAACCCTTCGCCTGCCTAGGAAGGGTAGGGCAGGGTGGAGAGGGTACTGGATCCTTCCGGGTCCTCCCCTGACCTCACAGCCTGCCAGACTCTTGTGGCTGCTGCCACTCCAGCTGAGACCTGGAGCCTCCTCAGGCTGGTCCGGGACGGGTGGGAGGCAGGTTCCTTGGGGAGTGGCACCCAGGCTGCCAGAGCAGCCTGAGCTGAAGTTGCTGCTCCGGGAGCTGAGGATGATTCAGAATGTGATTTATAGACGGAAGGCAGAAAGCTTGGCTCCTGGCAGAGGCCTGCTGCTTAATTACATTCTTGGGGGGGGGTGGAGGTATGTGTGGGGCTGCAGCAGGGGAAAGACTTCAACCTCCTCCTGCCACCTCGTCCCTGTGCTGTCCCAGCTCCAAGCAGGGTCCTTCTTTATCCTGCTGCCAGAGAGGGAATTCCCCGTTCTCAGTGAGAGGCCAGACAGAACTCAGGGAAGGTGGGAAAGAGGGAGGAAGCCAGAGGCTCCTCTGGGACTCCCCTTGGCAGTCTGCATGGAGCTGGGCTGGAGAACAGGATGCTGGGTCTCCGCCCTGCTTCTGGGCAGGTGAATAGCTAACCCACCTGGGCAAAGGGTTTCTAGAATCTTCCAAGTGTGACAACTCTCCACTTTCGCTTGCTGCCCCTGTGGGCCTTCCTTCAAGTTCATATCTTTTCTGTTTCTCAGTTCTCAGTGGACCAAGGGGGCTGGACATCGATCCCCCTGCTCAGAGGCTAAATCCCGAGTGTAGGTATTAGGTAGCCCGTGGTATGTGAGCACAGTGGCTGACCTCCAGGCAGGCTCAGCCTGTACCAGGGGAGGAGGAACTCTCCTGTCCCCATGTTAAACTATTATCTCAGCAAGCTGTGACACTTCACCTGGCTCGGTCTAGATCACCAGTGGGCACTCTGTGGAGTCCCTTGCTGTGCTGACCTCTGCATTTCCTCTGTTCGCACTGACCGGGGTGGGGACACCCTAGTGCTTCTTCAATCCCACACCGCACGTGCTGCACTTTGAAATCCAGATGCTCCACTTCTAGTTCCTGAGGCTGGAAAGGTGTGCGGCGGGCAGGGAAGAGGTTGCTGAGGCCGGTAGCATCTATTTATCTGTTTGCAGTTGGGTTAGTACAGCCGGGAGGAGTTGGCAGGGGTCAGGATGGGGACACTAGACAGCTCTCTGGTTCCCCCTGAGGCAGACCTGCTCAAAATGGCCTCATTATGTGTATGGAGGGAATTCCAGAAATGTCAGGCACACCCATACGTCTAAGGGAAGGATGGAGCCCCGGCGGTGTGCTGGGAGACAAGGGGGCAGCTTGAGGGGTGGAGGTTTCCGGGCAGGGAGTGAGGGGACCTGAAACCCAGCTCTGCCACCAGTTAGGATGTGATGTTAGGTAACTCCCAGCCTCCCTGGGCCTCAGTAAATAACGGCGCTGGACAAGCTGCTTGTCAAGAACTTGTACCTCAAGATAATCTCAAAGCTGTGTTTCTGACGCCCAGTCATTTAGATTATCTCCAGGGGGTGGGTCATTGAGAGCCGATCTCAGGGCAAGGTGGAGGGTGCATGGGTGCAAACCACTAAAGCTTGTGCTCAGACACGACTGAGATTATGGATGAGTCGATAACTTCCCTGGACCTCAGTTTTCTCATCTGTGAAATGAACCATAGCAACACCTACTCTCTGCCTGCAGAGCTGGTAAAGGCTTCAGATGGAATAATCTTCATGGCAGTACTTTGAGAATGGTCAGTTCTTTCCAGATAAGTAACTGTCATTGCTACTCCTAAAAAGAGGAGTAAGAGCCAGCCCCTACCTGGAGAGGGTGCTAAGAATAGACACAGCAGGGCCCTTTGAGTTCCTGAGTTTGAGGAGTTGGTTCTTCCAAAAGAGGAACAAGAAATGGGTCAAACTGGGGAGTTCTCTGCCCCCTCTTGGAGGGTTGTAGGACTAAATGGGAGCACCCAGGAGAGGAGCAGAAGCCTCGGGTTTGAGGCCAAGAGGTCTTGGGGCACAACTGAGTGTCAGCCAAGGCAGCGGGCGTGGTGGACCTCCTGGCCTAATGCAAAGCCCGCAGGCCTGTCCCAGGCTGAGCCAGATATGAAGTGGGTTTTCCACCAGGGTAAAGGGCAGCTGGAGGGGCTTTTTTTTTTTTTTGCAGTGCTGGGGATTGAACCCAGGGCCTTGTGCTTGCAAGGTGGCCACTCTACCAACTGGGCTACATCCCCAGCCCAACTGGGGGCTCTTTTAAGACCTGTGATCATCAGGAAATCCTAATGGAGGGGATAAGGCCAGCCAACCCAGAGAGGGACCCAGGTCATTGCCTCAAGTTGGGCTGGAGAAATTGGGAGGTCTGAATGCGTGTCTGTGCATTGGGAGGGGGATGGGAGCAACGGGACCCAGCGCCCAGGTCTGAAGGAGGGCCTTTCTGCAAAACCTGCCCCTGGGCACAGGGTCCCACTTATCTACCAGAGCCAGCTGGGCCAGCGAGGAAAACCAATCTCACAGGGCCTGTTAAGAATGCAAATAGGGGTTTGTGTCAGTGCAAGTGAACAAGCATCCCTCTTCCTGTCCAGCTCCTCACCACTTATCTCCATCATGGATTTCTGAGACGTCACTCCCTTGCTCTAAAACCTCCTGTGGCTCCCCAGTTCCTGTCTGGCACTGAGTCTCCCTATGCTTTGGCCTATACCTTCCTATTTAGTTGTGCTCTCCATAACCCCTCTAAAGCCCCCCAATATCTCACTTCAACAGAAAATACTGTCTTCTGTGCTTATTCATTGAAATTCTTCCTCCTCTTCTCTCTGACTTTGAAAGGCTGCTGAACTTGGTCCCCAGGTTGACCAGGGGTCAGGCTGCTCTGTTCAGCCCAGGCCCAGCGTGGCTCAGATCATGTAGCTCCCAGCTTTTAACTATGCAGGGCACTTAGGAGGGTCACCCAAGTCAAGGGAACCTTTGACCTGGTTGAGCTGCTGTCCCAGAAGCTGAGATATCTCCATAATCTCAATTCCCCTGGGTTTCTTTCTTCTACTCCAACTCCATTTGCAGATTTTCAATTTGTGTAGTATTTTTTACTGGTTCACACTCTGCTTAGATTCCAAGCCCTTGGTTTGAAGATTCCAGTTGGCAAGACTTGTTTCTCTACCCAGAAATAGGTCAGTCTGTGCTACATGCCAGTCTATCAAACTGGAACCTAAGTCTCTCCACCTTAGAGGTGAGGAGTCACATCATGCAGCCCGTACATGGTAAAGGAAGGTTCTGAATCCAGATCCCTTTTCCTTCCGCCACCATTCAGGCTGAGATGGACTTCTTACTTGGGGGTAGGAATTTGCTTATTCATATAGTACCTTGTTCCCCAAGGGATAGTTTTGAGGCAAGATTCTACTTGACCTTCAACTTCAAGGCTGCTACTTGGGTTTATGCATACTGTTTATGAACCTCTAGCAGGTCTCTTATTTGGGGGTATGCACTAGCCACAGGCAAACTCTCCACATGTCATAGGCTGTCCTCTAGGTGGGATTGTGCGTTGCTGGCAGTAGTAGCCATGTGAATATTTTGTTGCCCTTGGAATGAAGAGGGGTGCTGTTGGTCTAATCACTGCTTCCCAGACCTCTAGTTTCTTACCTGTGAAACAGAAGGTAGATATAGCGCAGGACCTCCCCGGGGTACCTCCAACTGGAAGCTTCTTCTTGGTTCTTTTGGCTTCTTGGCGTCTGGTCTCCATCACACACAGGCCAGGATGCACCTGGACAGAATCGTCTTTCTTGCCCAAGGCCTCCTCTCATCTTAGCATCTCTGATAAAGCTGATTTTTCTCTTGACTTTTACAATTTTCCATCCAGCTTGCTTTCTCCCTGAGGAACCAGTGTGCCTTCTCCTCCTGATGAAGCATGTTTACATCCTCGCTGTTGGAGGGCACAGTACACTGCTGGCTTCTCTGTGCCTGGCCTGTGCATGGTGGACACTCCAGAAATATTTGTTGTGGGTGGATTGAATGTTTGCGGCCAGCTGTGTCCAGTCTTTTTGGAAAGAGGCAAAGCATATGAGAATTTAAAAGCAAAATAATTTTTTTTCCTCTATGTAGGAATTGGCTTTGACGGGACAGTTGGGGGTTGGGAGAATTCTAGTCAGTTAGTTGCTTTATTGTCCGTCAGCTTTCCCCAAGATCACAGAAACCTTGACCTCAGGGGATTCACCATCTTTTATTTTCCTCCATAATCGCCTTCATTCTAAGCCTAATCTTCCTCCTAAGGATCTCTTGTTTCTGGCCAATGATGGTTTCTTCCCATCCCCTGATCCACCACACCTGGTTCTTCCTACCTTCCTTTGCCTTGAAAGTTCTTGCTGGCACTGCAGGTGACCCAAGAGTGCCCAGGTAGCCTTCACCCTCTCTTCAGGGGGACACCTCTTGCTCCCAGCAGCCATTGTGAGAATTGCTATCCTGTAAGGCTGAGGAGTGGGGAAGGGGGAGGAGAGCAGAGGGAGCTGGGCCCAAGATCACTGAACCCAATAACCTGGTCCTCTCCGCCAGGCCCTTTCCATTAGCAAAGCCCTAGCAGGGGCCTGGATTAGGCCTGGGAGTTCCATCTGCAGTTGGAGCCTCGAGGCGCAGCAGAGGAGAGCATCTAGTCAGGAGGCCAGGCCAGCTTCTGCTCTCCACCCAGTCACGCTTCTCACCTCCTCTCTGCTTCTGTCCTTGGGTAGTGCCCTGGAGACCACCCCACCAGGCCTCTTGACTTCAGCAAAGAGAAGGTCGAATCTCAAACTGGGTGGTCCTCCATCTTAACTTAAGCTTCTGCAGGAGAGAGATTCTGGAGTTTTCCAAGGATGGAATCCATGACCTCAACACACTCCTTGAAATAGCTTTTTAAAAAAATATATACTGGGGATTGAACCCAGGGCCTCACACCCGCTAGGCAAGTCATCGACCATTGGGTTACACCATCAGTCCTTTTCTTTAAATTTGCCTCAAATATGTTGAGGCAGAATCTCACTAAGTTGCCCAACCCTGCCTCGAACTTGTGATCCTCCTGCCTCCACCTTCTGAGTAGCTTGGATTCCAGGCGTGCAGCACCGCACCTGGTTGAAACCAGCATTTTCCTTTCCATTTTACTTATGAGAAAACTGAGCTTGGAGGTTTGTCCAGGGTGGGATGGAGCAGGGGTGAACAGGCTGTAGGATCTCCCCACATTACTATTTGCTAACATGAACTCTGCAGAGAACCTTCTAAGTGGTTAAGTATTTTGCCAAGATAGGAGGACAGAATGTTTTTTAAACATTTTTTCCAAATATTCACACATACAAGAAAGTATGCAACTCAGAAGGGTCCAGGTCAGTGAGTTTGACAGAATATATTACATTTAAGTTCATCAACCTGACATGAAATTTAATATTGGACACTTTGTGAATGAGCTTCATTTAGTAGTCCCACCCCAGCTCCTCCACGTGTTTCCACCAGGCCTGGGCACTCAGGTGGGAAAGCAGGTTTGGCCATGGTCTGCCTGGCCCAGAATCCTGCAGGAGTCTTGCTCTCTCCATTGCTGCTGCATGGCCTGACGTCCCTACCTTGGCAGATGCCTATCCTGCCCATCAGCAACAGTGCCAGCCAGCTCCCTGTCAGCTTGTGGTCACTCTTACCTTCAGGTCCCCTTCTTGTTAAACTCGAACCTTGTCTTACTCATTATTAGCTGTAAAGGATCTTCCCTCTTCTTTGGTCAGTTTTGTCATTTTTAAATGATCTAATCAGAAATGCATTCAGGTAGCAAAAATGACTGTGTCATCCCCTGCGCCTTGGGCTGGACTCCAGGCCCTGCACCATCCTGCCCCTGCCTGACTCTCCATCTAACTCTCCCCAGCCCCCAAGTTTGCCCTCTAACTCACTTTCATTTGCATGGGTGACAGCGTGGGCTCCGGGGACAGGAGTCTCGAGTTCTGCTTCTGTTTTTATAGTTGGGTGACCTTAGCCTCTGTGAGCCTCAGTTTTTCTGTCTATAAATTGGGGATCACGAGGGCTACTGTGAGGATTAAAGGATACAACACACATGAGACAGACAGGGTCTGGCGTCTACATAGTGAGTAATCCACCCATTTGCTATCATTAATCTGGGTGCATGGCCGGCGGTACTCTTGTGCTCAGCTCAGCTCCAGGCCTTTGCCCCTGCCCCTGCCTTTCTCTGGAAAGGCTCTCTGGACTTGGGTCCATTCTTCAAAGCACAGTTAGGTGCCACTTCCTGGCTGCAGCCTTCCTTTAGCACCCAACCCTAGAGGAGCCTCCCTCAGGAGTCTCTGCTCCATTGACTGGACTTGAGCCACCCACAAGCAGGACCAGGTTCTCAATCATCTCTGTATCCACACCACCAAGCATAGTATGGCATGTGGCTTGTGGCAGATGCTCAAGGACAGATCCTGGGATGACAGGATACTGTTGAGAGTCACCTGATGGACAGAAGCTCCATCCTCATGCCCTGGCTGGACTTCCAGTGCCTCTTTGAGGCCTTGCTCCCCTGGAAGAGGGACTGACTCTTGGCATGTTTTTTTCTTGTGTCCCTAAGTGACCCCCTCAAGAGCATCTGTCTTGTCTACCTGATGAGAGGGTCAGCCCTTGGGGGTAGGGGTTCTGCTTGCATCTGTGTATTCCTGGTGAGCCTGGCATGTCACCCCAAGCATTGCGGGAACAGAGTCATCCTGTCTGTAGGTAGGCTGGCCCATGAGTTAGGCTCCTTCCCAGGAGAGCTCTGGGACAAACTCGGCTGGATCCCACTGACTGAACAGGGTGTCCTCACTCCATGATCTCCCAGTGGGCCCAGCCCTGAGCTTCCAGCCTGTGAGCTTGGGAGACGGTGTGGCCTTTCAGAAAGGGTGCTCTGGGCCCCAAAGCTGTGGTGAGAGTCTCAAATATGCCACCATAGCTCTGGAACTTTGGATGGTTACTTAAAAATATCTGAGTATGTACTGGAGTTACAGCTCAGTTGGTGGAGTGCCTGCCTCACAAGCACAAGGCCCTGGGTTGGATCCCCAGCACCGCAAAAAAAAAAAAAAAAAAAAGCAAAGAAACCTGAAAAATTCTTCCTCTGCAAAATGGGGATAAAAATTATAATAACATCAGGGCAGTTGTGAGGATGACCTAATGTCACACACAGGGACTGAGTGGAACCTCAGTAGTCAAGGGTAATCTGAAGGTCATTCTAGTGTAGCAAGGGCTATGCCCAGTCGCTCTTCCAGGCCAGGTTTCTGTAGAGCAGGAAGATCTGAATTCCTTCCAAAGCCCTACGATTGATGTTGGTTTGTCTCAATAATTAACCTATCTGAGGACCGAAGTGGGGGAGGCACGTGGGGCAGGAGTCTGGTGATTCAGTGGGGGCACTGACCTGACCTTGTGTCTAGTTGTCCTGTTTAGCCAAAATACTCACAGGGGCCTCTGGTTCTTGGGAAGGGAAGGGTAAATCAGATGTGGTGGCTTCAGGGATTTTTACTGGGGTTCTGAAGACTGGTTTGTGCAGGTTTAATATGCCTTTAGTTAATGGCTGAGACACTGGCCATTTCAGCCCTGCTGAGCAGAGTGAGTAAGACTGGCAGGGGTTCCTGGGAGGCCCGGGTCACTGTGCACATCCATCTTTCAGGCAAGAGGGGCCTGCTAACCTGCAAGGAGGAATTTCATGAGAAGGGGCGAGGGCATGCAGGTGGGTGGCTGATGGGCACCTTCCGTAGACACTAGCTGCTCTCCTGCATATGATGACTAAAAATATTTTTTATTATATAATACTTGACACTCACAAGAGAGTAAACACACCATATATAGGATATAAAAACAAGATGAAAACTTGGACCTTCCCAGTCCTGAAGAACCAGAACACCTGCATCTGTCCGTGGGCTCCTCCCATCCCAGCCCCCACCTCCTCCCAGGTGTGACCCACATCCTGAATTTTGCACTTTTACTCCTTCACTTAATAGTTCAAAATAAACATACAAAACTAACACTAGTTTTCCCAGATGAGAATGCCTAACTGTATTTTTCTTTTCGCTTACTTTTAGCATTGAAAAAACAGCCTTCCTATATGTGGTGTTCTGTGATTTGCTTTTCTCTCTCTGCATTGGAGTTCTAAAGTTTCACACTGTTATTGCATCTTACTATAGTTCCTTCATTTTCACAAATATATAATAGTCCCTTATCAGAATGTTCTACCATCTGTCTAGTCCATATCCTGTCCATGGACATGTGTCTCAGTGCACTTGAGGGAGAGCTGTTCCTGTCTAGAGCAGTCCTGTTGGTCATGGGGTGTGTAAGTGGTGAGTGTTCCTCTGCACACGTGGATGCCACACTGTTTTCTAAATAATGATCCCATCATTCCTCCATCTGGCCATGACTTTCCCAGGATTTTTCAAAATCCAGCTCAGAGCTCCCATCCTCCTGGGTCTCTTCCCAGTCTCTCTCTGCTCTCTCCTGGCTCTTCTGCACACCTTTTGGATCAGAGTGTGACTAGCAACATCAATCCCGTGTAATCCTACTGAGAAAGGATTCTGGGGTCAAATAAATTTAGAAATTGCCACCTGCTCCTGGGAGCCTCTTGGCGTTTACTGAGCTCATTGGACTCTCAGAGGTACAGAGGGACTTGCTGGGGTGACCCCTGTTTTTATTTATTTAACCTGTTCTTCAAAAGTGTGAAGCCCAGAGCCTTTTCTCCAGCTTAGGTATCAACTGTCACCCATTTGGAAAATGTGATCTAGAAGATGCTCCTGTCTTTTCATATTCTATTTGTCCTTGTGGTCTTATTTTTCTCAGCAGCCAGGCTGTGATTTTTTTTGACTTTTTCTATTCATCCTACGTGAACTAGCTCAGTCCAGAGCCCCCATCCTAGAGAGACGTGAGCTGCTGTAATGAACACAGGCCTGATGCTGTCAGCCAGTCCATCAGTCACCTCGCTGAATCCCCTCCACCAGGAGGCAGTCAGAAACTGGGGACTGTTCAGGCCCCACTGATTTTGGCACCCCGGCAACACTTGAGACTGTCTGGCCAGTATCAGACCCTCTGCCCAGCATTCTGCAAAGGAAATGAGGTCAGTAGGTAGGATTCCCCACCAGGTAAAGATGCTCATGAGCTGCAAGAGCCAGAGAATTCAGGGGAAGGAAGCTGGACAAAGAAAGGAATTCCCAGGAATCGTAGACTGATTGATCTATTGAAAGTTTGACTATGTGAGAATCTGTCAAGGTGTTGAAGGTTTTTTTTTTTTTTTTATTAGTGGTCTCTATAGTGTTATAGTTTCTGCTCACAAAGGAAAGTCTAAATTCCACAGAGATCTGGAAGAACTCCATCCCACAGCTGGTGCCTTGGCCCCATGGGATGGTCTTATTTTGTGCCCTGCACAATATGTAGCCTGGGTCAGATGACCCCAAGGGTGATTTCCAGTCTGACAGTCTCCTGTCTTAGGGGGCTTCCTTCAGGCCCACAGATGGTCCCTACCTCACTGCCTCGTCAGTGAGACCTCAGGCCCTGGCCTCCTTCCTTCTTTGCCCCTTGCGTTTTGCATTGCCTCAATGTCTCCAAAGCAACCTGTTTCTTTCTTTTCTCTGAGGGCATGAAAATCTCAGAACACATCTTTTGCGGTCGGGTAGGTGACCCATTCCCCATCCTGCTCTGTGTCCTCTTCTCTTGGTCTTCCCAGCTCTATCAGCATGGTTGTAAGCTGGCTGGCCCCGGGCTAACCTCCTGCTGTTCTGTGTCCATACCCTGCTTGGTAGGGATAGAACCCCTCTTCTGGGTTCAGGCCCATGACAATGTCTTCATTATCCCCATTATGTTCAGTGCAGAACACACAGTGGGTGCTACATAAATGCATTCTGCTGGAATGAATTGGCGATCACCAGAGCATGGGATCTATACCAAAAGGCAAAAGAGCAATGGTACAAACATGTGGGCTCACACTCTACCTCTGCTCCCTGGTTTGTATTCCCTTCTGAGCCTCAGTTTCCTCATTTGTGAAGGGGAAACAGTACCTGCCTACTGGGCTTTTGAGAAGACCAAACAAGGTGCTATGTGGGGAAAATCTGCAATAGGGAAGGTGCTAGAACAGGGTGTCAATCCCCTGACCTCTCTTAGGAGCTCAATGCCCACATTGATCAACATCTTCTGGGTTTGGCATCTTGGAAGAGGTTTCAAGAACCCCTTCCACCTGGAATTCTCTGTGGTCACCTAAATCTGTGTGTCCTGACTCAAACACAAATCCCTCCCGCTGTCGGAGAGGTCTTCTCTTCCTCTGAGGATGCCTTGGTGGTATACGTCTGGCTCTGTCTGAGACATAGAGAAGTAAATGTAAAGTGGGAAGAGCTGTGCCCACATTGAAAAGTAGAAATGGGCAGTGGCTCCAGCGTTGGGGTTTACAGGGCTGTTAGTCCAGTGGGCAGCCTGAACAGCAGGACAAACCTGAGTGTCCCAGACCTCATCCCACTAGAGATCACCTCAGCACCACCATCTCCCAGCTGCATGGCCCCAGACAGGTGACCTTTCCTCTCTAACCCATGTCATCTGTCAAATGGGGATAATAGCGTCACTGGGTTCTTTGGCTAATTAAAGGATATATTCTAAGTAAAGTGCTTTACGTGGTACCTGGCACGTAGTCAGGCCTCAATAAATGTTAGCCATTATCACGAATAACAACCATCCTAAATGCCTAGAAATAGGGTCCCTCACTCCCTTACTTACAGCAGAGTTCAGTAAATAATTTCTTCATGACCTTATTAACTACTGTCTACCCAAACAAATGCACCCATATTATCTTATTCACCATTGAGTATGTACCTGTAAAAGCATTCCCCTGGATCTCATTTATAGCTCTGAGTGTCTCCATAAAGGTGCCCCCATTACCTCATCTACCCCTGTTTTGTGGGCACCTCCTCCTGTCTGGGGTGACTCCCGCCTCCCCTCAGGCCGGAATGATTCCGGAGGGAGCCTTAATTGGTTAGTCTGTGCTGATACTCTGCCCCGCGTGTTGAAAGTAGGCCCATTTGTACAAAAATGGGTAATTAAAACTTTGTGTGTGTGTGTGTGTGTGTGTGTGTGAGAGAGAGAGAGAGAGAGAGAGAGAGAGAGAGAGAGGGAAAGATTGACTTATCTTTTCTACACAAAGTGTGTGGAAAGACCTACCTACTTTTGAATGAATGTGAATAAAGATGAGACCGAAAACTCACTGTGGCACCCGCCCTCTGCTGGGACAGTCTTGTTGGCTGGCTGGGATGACAGTGGGCAGAGGTGAGGGGGCGGGAGGTGAGAACCCACTGGAAGGAGATGAGTGGACAGGAAGGGCTATTTTCTGACTATTTATAGCCAGGGAGGAGGGAAGGTCTTCAGGGGTGGGGGAGAGGCCATGGGCAAGGAACTGAGAGAGATGTGGACCCTCAGTGGGATTCCTCCTGAGACCTTGAACCCCGAGAGCACTTGCTGACATCTTGCAGATCTGCACAGTTTCTTAGAACTCACAGACACACAGGCCCCACTGCAAGGCTAGGAAAACAGGGTGGGAAAATCAGGGAGGAGGGAAAAGAAGGCTGGGAGAACCTGGAGGAAGGGAGGATTAAGGGTCTGAGCAGGGGGTCACCAGACAATGCCTTGGACTGGAGGAGGAAAGGATTTCTTTTGAGATGTAGTTTTTATCTCGTCCTCCTAATGGATGTCAGTGTGCATTTTGTAATGCACATAAAATGTGAGCACAGAGGCCTCGTGTGTGATTTATACCTACGTGTATGTAAATGAGGGGCATGCCCAAACACTTTTTGCTCATGTGCTGCTGATCAAAAACATTTTGCTACTGTGGCTGGAAAGATGGAGATTCAGAAGCCGGGAAAGAGAGGACTAGAAAACACCAGGGGTTGGAAGAGGAGGGAAGGGCTGACCCTGGCTATTTGGAACGATGCAGTGGTGCTGGGAGCAGGGAAGGCAGGCAGAAGAGCCCTGGCTTAGGACCCAGGTGTGGGTGGGCAGGGCCCAGCCTCATCTGTGATCTCGGGTGGTGCTTCTCAACCTTGCC
The DNA here is from genome assembly GCA_020662805.1 of Glaucomys volans. NCBI lineage: Eukaryota > Metazoa > Chordata > Mammalia > Rodentia > Sciuridae > Glaucomys > Glaucomys volans. The sequence goes on from JAJEJO010001726.1 coordinate 336,367, forward strand.
TGCAGCTTAAAATGGAGGGGCTATATATACCGCCGGGCGCCTAGACCATTTAAATCCGTTTTGGGGGTGACATTACTTTTAAGCTCAGCCCAGACGTTTCCCATGCAGCCTGGGTTGAGAACCAGTGACTGGCACCTCTGCAGGCTGAGTAATGAAGTCCTGCTCGGCTCTGCAGCGGCCGGAATAGGGCTCCTAATAGCCGCTGAGTGGCGGCTTGCACTGCCCAGGCACTGTGACTGGGAGTCCCTCCAGAGGAAAGGACAGAGGGTGTGAATGTAGGGACACTGCAGAGGAACTGGCGGTAGGGCCCGGGACTACTGGATTGGGGGTGGGGGTGGGGGTGGGGCGGGGGTGCGAAGGAAGATGTTGAGGCTCGCTCAGGGGAACGGGCTGGGAGGGAGGGCAGCCAGCGCTTTGAACTTGCGTGGAGCCTCCCTAAGGAGGGCGGGGGAAGTCCAGGTGCCGGGCAGGGCTGCCTTCACCTGCAGGTACCAGCGCCGTGGGGGGACGAGGCGCAAGGAAGACCTCCTGGGAATGTGGTGGAAATACCCACCTTGAAAGGCAGGGAGCAGAACGTTGCCCTGAGCGCCGGGTGTGGCACGGACCCCCACCGGCCCGCCAGCCCCGCCGCCGCCGCCGCGGTCTCCAGCCCGCACGCACCTGCCGCCGTGCGTGCCGGGCGCGCCCGGGGCCCTAAGTGGTGCCCAGCGCACCGCGATCCCTGCGTGCCCAGCCACTCGGCCACCGCCTGAGGCCACGGGTTCGAGCCTGAGGGTGCCATTAGAAGTTTCTATAAGTTAGTTGGAGTTTTTGTTGATGTCCTTCAAAGTTTTATTCGGAAAAGCGTTCATCACGGCTGGGGATGTGGCTCAGTGGGAGAGCTTTTGCCCAACATGCCTGGAGGTCCTGGGTTCAGATCCACAACGCTGCAATAGTAACAAGAACGACAACAAGAAAAATAGAACAAGGAGCAACGATATGTACTTATAATCTCTTCCTCTGAATACATACATGTGGGCACGCACATGCACACGCACATACAGTTTGTTTTGCTGAACACTTTGAAAGTAAATGATAGCCATGAACCCTGCATTTCCAAAATGTAAGGATGACCTTTGACCACAGGTGATCATCATAATCAGTGAAATTATTAATGATTCCTAACAATTCCGATTTCTCCAGTTATCCCCAATATCTTTATGGCTAGGATTTTCAAACCAGGTTCCAATTATTTGATCGTTATGTCTCAATTTCACTTTAATCCAAAACATTTCTCCCTTTGCCTATACACTTTAGAAATGACACTGGTGGTTTGAAGAGTTCAGGACTGTAGTCTTTCAGAATGTCCGCCTTTCTGAAATGGGCCAGCTGCTTCCCCATGGTGTCATTTAATTTGTCCCTCTATTCATCACATGTCCTGACAACTGAAGATGACCTCTCAGAGTGGGTTGGAGTCAGACCAAACATCTTTGGCCAGAGAGCTTTGCAGGGGGGTTGGGCACCTCAGGTTGCATCACCTTCTACCCTCTTGTCACACTTCTGGGGGAGGTTTTTAATGAGCCAGTTTCCTGGACTCCTCCCCAGATGGTCTGGTCCAGCAGGTCTGGTGCTGGAGCCCAGCTGTCTGGATTTTTCAAAACCACCCTGAGTGGTCTGGCTGCTGTAGCACATCACCTGCCTCCCTGACCCTGGTCAATGAGTGTCCTTGGTCCCCCAGAGGGCATAGTGTGAGGGAATGGATGGGACAGTAGAGGTAGGTGAGGACCTCAGGACTCCAACCCCGGTGGTCATTGCTATCTGGGTGTGGCAGGGAGGGTGGCATCTAGGTCTCCCTAGGGGAGGAGGATGGGCCACCTCAAGCAGCTCCTAGGCTTCTCTTGAAGTTGGGAGTTTCTGTGAGACCAGGAGTGTCCCCATGTACAACACTGGCTCCAGCACAGGACCTGGTCCCATGTAAATGAAGATACACAGCAGGTTGGTGGCCCTCTGAGGAGCCCTGAGGAGCTACTGTAAAAGTGATCCTGCAGCCAAGCAGCTGAGCTCTCTGTGTGCCCTACTGGGCTTCTCAGAAGCAAACAAAAAGTTTCCAGACCAAGGAGCAGATGTGTAAAAAAGACCCAGAGAACCAGCAGGGACATTGCCTGACCTCAGATTGTCAGAGTGGCAGCCCACAGGGTCCTGGGAGGAGAAGACAGGCTTGGGTGATTGGGCAGAGCCGCTTGGTACTGCAAAAGGAGGCAGAGAGGCCCTGACAGTGTCCTACACCCATTGGTGAACCAGGCACCCAGCTCAGTGTCTACACATGAATGAAGGAATTTCTCTTCTCAGAAGTTTCATCCTTAGTGGATGGAGTCAATGGATGATTCAACTGAGCATGTAAGTTTATCCCTGAGGTATGCATAAGAGCTGGAGAGAGGATGGAGGAAACCAACTGCAGTCCTTAAGAGCAGATTTTAAAATCAGGCCTTAAGGGATAAATAAAAGTCAAAGGTGAGAAAGATGACTGGGCAGACTGTCTTTCTTTTACCAGAACTGGACTAGTAGGGGAAAGCCAAGTGGGGACCCAGCAACCTCCTACCCTGGGAACCAGCAGATTTGGCGTCTCAGAACCAGCAACCTGACCCTGTAAGTCTCTCATTTCCCCATCCGTAAAATGGGAGATTAACTCCTGCCTTATATAACTCAGGGACTGGGGGGGCCAGGAAGTGGTATAAAGTTAAAATGAGCTAGAGATGATGCAAACACGGGCTTAGGAAGAATTTAAATTAGGATTCAGTTGGTGGAGTGGGAAGCAAAGGAACACATGGCAGAACTTTGGGAGAAAAAGATGTCCAAGCTGAACTTGACTTCAAAGCCCAGCTCGAATGTTGTTTCTCTGAAGTCCCTCTCCCAGCCCTTCTCCCCTCAGCATTTCCCATCCTTAGGGCTCTTATCCCAAATGTGACTTCTCACACTCTGCTGCTGCTGATGGTCACTTGTAGAGTGTCTCCTGCACTAGGGGTAGGGCCACATCTTGTATTCTCTGGGCACATAACGTGCAAGTACTGAACGATGCCGCAGCCCTTGGAGGCTTCAAGAAGAATCTGTGCGCTATGAGGGAGACAGAGCTCTGGCTGGGAGTCAGAGACCTGAGCTGTATTCCTTGCATTGCCTCCAACCTGGTGAGAAGCGCTGGGCAAGCTACATGACTTCTCTGGGCCTCTATTTCCCCCAAGAAACTGGACTAAATGATGTCCGAGGTCCATCCAGCTTTGGTATTTCAGAACTGTAATGGAAGACAGCTGTACAAAAGACTTTGGTGTCTTTCCAGGGCGTTCCTCTGTCCTACCTACCCTCCTCCAGTCAGCCAGAGGCCGGCAAGCAAACCTGCTCAGGCAGAGACTTCTGCTCAACAAGTCTTTTTTGCATACCTACCTTGAACCCATTGAGACATGTGGTCCCACCAGGGTTTCTGGAATGCTCAGCATCTCTCCATTAGAAAGACTGGACCCCATTGGAGGGAACTATGAGAGAGTCATCAAAACTGATGGGCAGGAATGTTGTGGCCCTGAGCATGTCCTTGGTCCTTGGTGCCTCCTGTAAAGAGGCCTGCTTGTGAGTGTCTGAAGGCAGAGGCTGGACCACAGCCTCCAGCTCCAGGGGCGAGGGCTCTGACTGCGTGATGGTGGTGGTGGGGGGGGAGCAGCTGGGTGTGCCTTTGAACTGCTTGGCAAAGTGGAGAAACCCACCAGCTCTTGGCCTGCACTCTTGGGAGCTGTGTCCCAGTAAATGCTTGTCCAGCTGTGGTCTTGGCATCTCCCAGGGAGACCCTCTGCAGGTCTGAGGTGTGAGGCCTCTCCTGGCCTGCCATCTCAACTCTCTCCAGACAGCCTGGGCTCACCCTCTTCCCTGGCCCAGTTGAGTCTGGGTGAAGCCTCTGGAAGCTCTCTCTCGCTTGTGGTATTGGGGTGCTCAGAGCTGAGGGGGACCAGGCAGAACTCTGACCAAGCAGGCCGGGGCTGCCGGAACCCCGTCCTCCCACTTCCCCACTACTTCTCTGGGCTCCTTCCCCCATTCTTCCCCCCAGGTCCCACCCTCCTTCCCTCTTCCCCAGGGCCCACCATCCTGCTCTGCGCCCCACCCCCCAATTTGGCCAAAGGGGACAGTCCCTCTCTCCGCTCCCTTCTCCACTCTGATTAACTCCACTTTCCTGTGAAATGGGGGTTGGGGGCTTCACGCTCACAACACAACAAAAACAGGTTTAAACATTTCACAGGTTTCAACATTTTTCAGGCCGCCTTGTCTCATCTTATCAGATCAGGAGCTGCAGGCCAGGCCGGCAGCTGTTGTGGAGATGTGGAGAGCAGAAGCCCAAACATTCCAGCCTCGCTCTGCCGCCTCCACCTCCACCCTCCCTTCCTTTTGCTCCCCAAAGAACCGGCCTACGGCCTACAGGGCTCCCCTGGATAGAGGCAGGGCTGCCACCGACTCCCACTCACGGGGGGCCCTGTCTTTGACTCCTTGACTCCATGCTTCTGCCTATGCTCTTCTGTTCCCGTCATGGCTGCCCAGAACCTGGCTGGGGCATGACTTCCTCTAAAGGACTCATTGGCCCTGAAAGGGAATCTCTAGAATGTGGGGGACAACGGGGAATTGTCAAAGTCACCCACAGAATGCAGACGCATCCCTGGGCTGGCAGGGCCAGTGAGTTCCTCGGAAGCCCTGAGGGAGGGCAAGCAGCCCCCTCACAGGCTGCTCCCCTATGGGAAGAAGTGACTTTTTATTTTGGTTTTCTTCATGCATGTGACTGCTAGTCTGGAATACTCTTCTTTCCCTCCATTTTCTCTGAAGCCCCCACCTTCCTGCCCCTGCCATGCTTGTGGTGATCTTGGTGATCTTGGTGAAATGCCCAGGAAGGACTGGACAAAGCCCAAAGGCCTAGAGTTCAACCAAGTCAACCTCAGGATCAGAACAGAAAGCTGGTCCCCAGGCCAGAGGGAATGGTTGCCTCCGGGGCAGTTCATGATGTCGGGGAGACATCAGGGCTGGTCCTGCCCATGTGGTCAGAGAGGTGTCTCCACAGGAGGACTGGCTGAGGGCACACTAGAGCTCTCACTCAGTCAGCATGCAAAGTGGCAGAGGGAGAGTAGAGGAAGGGAGGGGCAGGGTGACCCGCTGCCAAGCGCCCTGGCTGTGTGTCTCCCTGGGAACCTGTTAGGAGCACCAGGAAGCAGAAGGTGGGTTTCACTAACTGTGCCTCTTATGGGGTCTCAGGAGGGCTCTCTCTACCTCTTAGCCCAAGGTTCTAGCCCCCTGGTGTGGGGTTCAGGCCCCTGAGGCTGGGCCAGCATGTGGCATCTGCTGCCCCACCATGAGGCTTCCGGTTGGCATGGCATCTCACCCCACTAGGAGATCAGACCTGAAGTGTCATTCAACTCTTGCTTCTGGTCAGAGATCCCCAAATCTGAATGTCCAGCCTCTGACTTCTCTTGGGCTCTAGCTCTGCTTCTCCCACTGTCTGGACACAGGTGCCCGCAGTGTCACCAACCCCACAAACTTCCTTTCTTCTTTGTTCTCAAAACCACTTTGCTCTTATGTTCCCAGACCTGGTCGACACCGTCTTCCTGGTCCTCCTGGCTCAATGCCTTCATGCCACCTTCCTTTTTCCTCTTGTTTCCCTGATCCTTATTCATGGCCTCCTCTCTGTTCCTAAAGCCACTGTTCAGAGAGTGTAGACAGGTGGTCCTCAGCCCAGCTGCACAACTGGCTCATCCCAGACCAGACCAGTGACATCTGGGCCTCTTGTGCTTACAAGGTATTGCCAGGACTCAGAACTGCCACTTGCATTGCCAGCCTTTGGTCTCTAGTGCCTACCCTTTGTCCTTTTTCATAGGTGACTAATAGATCAATAGTCAAAAGTCCACCATGGGAAGCTTCAAAGACTGACAAAACCAGGGGTACACAGCCCTCTCTAGCCTTTCCCCCTCCTCTGCTGCTTTCTATGGCTGGACAGGGTAGCTGGGGCGGACCAATCGCTGTTCCCTTTTCTGCCTCCCAGTCTGAGGTTGTTCTCCTGTCAGGGGTGCCTGAAGGAACCCCTGAAGGGAACCACCTTCACCAGCTCTACAGCTGCTCTTGATCATGGCAGCAGGGGCCCACCTGCCCCACTCCAGGAGATGGCGTCCTTTTAGTGTGGCAGTTAGTGGTTGTAAGTGACAAGAGCCCCGAGATCCTCTCTCGCTCATCCATGGCACCCACGGTGCCTGGACCTAGTAGGTGCTCCCCCAAAGTTTGTTGGTCTGTTACTGACAGATGCCTCCTGATCTGGGCGCTCCCTGGGTGTGACTTCATTCATCCCCATGTTTCTGGCACCCGGAGCTCTGCCAGATTCGGGTCATCACTCAACAAGTGCCAGTCAGGGGAGCAGATGGTGAGTGTTTATCAAGGCAAGACTTTAACTGCTCTCCTAGGCCAGGCGCCTCCATTGTGGCCCATATCTGTTGTCCTTGCTGGCTCCCAGTTCTGGTGGCAGGGACTCAATCCCGCTGGGCCCCCAGCAGGAGGCCTGGGGCCCTGTGGCTCAGTAGCCCCCAAAGTTGCCCCTGTCTTAGTTTGACTCACTTTCCCTGTTCCCTCCTTGGTCCTGCTGGAGACAGGGACAACCCAGGGGCCCCTCTGCCTGTTGAGTGAATAAACCAGCAACGCATGAGAGAGGTCCTGAGGCACCCCCACTTGTTTGATGACAGGTATCTAGGCACCCTCCATGGGCCACCAGACCAGAGGACCGCGTGAGCCCCTTTGGCTCAGAAGCAACTCCCTCTCTTTAGGTCCTCCCATTCTACTGACATTGGGAAGGGTGTTGATCTGTGTTTGACACATGCAGGGCCCACCTGTGCTCCAGACAGGACCAGTGGCCAGGCAGCCTGGGAATCTCTAGTTAGGTCCCTCTTCTCACTTTCTCACAGGTTTCTTGCCAAGGCCCCAGAGCGAGTGGCCCAAGGAACAAAGTCCATGGCCTCTCATGTCGGGGCAGCCTGCCACGCAGCATTTGAGCTCCTTGGAAGTTCCAGAAGCTGGAGGCTGCAGGGTCCACCAGACCCAGTCCCCTCCCTGCCCCACTGAGCATGTGTGTCCCTGAATTGGTTGAGCTCGCCTCACAACATCCTCCAGCTCTGAATGGCCTGGTGACCTAAGTGGAAAGACAGTGTGGCCTTGAGTTCCAAGGCTAAGGCTTGGCTCTTTATTTCCTGTTCATTCCTCAAGACTTCCCTTCCTCCTCTGGCCATCTTGTCCTAGGTCAGGATGGAGTCCTTCTGGACCCAGGAGTAGGTTGGGCCTCTGCCCAGTGTTGCCCAGGATCCAGCAGGTGGAGCACAGAGTCCTGGGCCTTTTGGGGCTTCTGGAAACACCATGGTCACTGCAGGAGAGACAAGTGACCACAAAGGAGTGGTGTCCAGCTCTGACCCCTTTAGTACCCATGCTACTCATTTTAAGAGACACTAGGTCTTTGGATCAGAATCTTACTGTGCCCTCTCTTTGGGGCTGGCAGAGATGGTTAGGTCTCCCCGTGGGAGAAGGAGAGGGCATGGTGCCCATGATTCTACGGCAAGCATGACGCAGGGCCACTTGGCCATGGAGGTCACCCCAAGACTGGGGGAAGGAGGACGGGAGCCCTGAAGCCTTTCCTGGGCTGCAGCCCTGGGGTCCACCTTCTGTAGCCCTACCACATAAGGACTACAAGGACCAGGAGTACCTTCTGTCCACTCTCGCCCAGCCCTAGAGAAGCTTCTGAGAAGCATTTATCATCCCCCAGGTTAGGGGCCTGGTGGGCCTTAGAAGAGTGGCCTCTGCCCCAAGGGAGGGATAATGTTGTAGAAAGAAGAGCCCTGGTGTCAACCGAGAGCCCTGGCTTCAACTCCTGCTCTTCCCACAGCCAGCTGTGTGACCCAGGAAAATGACAACCCCTCTCTAGGCCTTGGGTGTCTAGCCTCCCTCTTTTTTTTCTATTTTTTTTTTTCTATTTTAACCATTTTAAAGTATATATTAAGTAGTGAAGTGACCTTAAGTACTGCCCCATGTTATGCAAACATCACTCTATTTCCAGAGCTTTGTTATCATTCCCAACAGAAACTCTACACTCCCTGCCTTTCCCCAGTCCCCGGTACCTTCTAATCTCCTCCTGTTTCTATGAATTTACCTATTCTAGAAATTTCATACAAATGGAATCATACAATCTCTGTCCTTTTGTGTCTGGCTGAATTCACTCAAGATACGTTTCCAAGGTTCATCTGTGCTGTAACGTATTTCAGAACGTCATTCCTTTTTATGACTGAATACAGTTCTGTCGTGGGTGTGCACCACAGTTCATTCTTCTGTTGACGGACACAGGTTGTCTTCAGCTTTTGGCTACTGTGAATAGCTTGAGCACTGGTCTGCAAGTATCTGTTGGGGACTCCATTCTCAGGTCTTTGAAAAAAAATATATGGATTCTATATTTGTGTGTGCACGTGGGATTGGGGATTGATCCCCAGGGCCTTCTACCACTGAGCTATATCCCCAGCCCTTTTTTAAGCAAAGATTTTTGTTTGTTTTTTTAATGAGACAGGGTCTTGCTAAGTTGCCCAGGCTGGCCTCAAAGGTTGATCCTCCTGCCTCAGCCTCCTGAGTTGCTGGGATTACTAGGTGTGCACCACCACACCTGGTGCTATGATGATGATGATTCTTCTTCTTCTTCTTCTTCTTCTTCTTCTTCTTCTTCTTCTTCTTCTTCTTCTTCTTCTCCTTCTTCTTCTCCTCCTCCTCCTCCTCCTCCTCCTCCTCCTCCTCCTTCTC